>JAXQGP010000625.1:0-14668 GCA_037040125.1 Kazachstania sp. M6911
CGTCGATCAAGCAATGGATGTCGCAAGAAGTTGTGATATCAGTGCAATGCCTACATTTATGTTAGTCAAAGATGGTAGAATCACCTCCAAAGTTGTCGGTGCTAATCCAGGTGCTCTAGAGAATGGAATTAAAGAATCGTTATAAACGGTGCAAAATGCTCTCTAGTTTGTCTATATTCATTTATTATTTAAATAAGCTATATAAATCGAATTTATATGTTTAATAGTCTTTTTATAAAGTTTCAACCCTTGGTTTCTGTTTTGTAAGTTTCCATATTCTAGCTTTACAATCACCTGAACCTGTTGCAAATACATACGTATCTTCATCAAAGACAGAATTCGATGCAACTGATACAGATATGACTGAGTTTTTATGACCTTGTAACATTAATAAAGGATCTGTAGTTTCTGTATCCCAAAATATTACACCACGATCCTTTGAACCAGATAAAATGTATTTGTCATTTTTTGTTGTAGTTACAGATAAGACAAAATCCTTGTGACCTATATAAGTAGCTAAACAAGTTCCACTTTTCTTATTATCAACAGATTTATTAATATTTTGTAAATCCCAAAGTTTTACAGTCTTATCAAGAGATCCTGAAACGATCCCATTGCCGTTCCTTGTAAACGCAACACTATACACAGAATCTCTATGACCATTACCATGTTCATTTTCTGAATCAAGTCTTTCAATTAAGAATCCTGTTTGAGAATCCCATACTCTAACAGAATGATCTAGGGACCCTGCAGCAATATATTTACCATCTATTGGTGAGACTGCAACGGTAGTGACACCATCTTCAAGGGTTAAAGTCAATGAACATTTACCTGTATTTAAATCCCATACTCTAACTGTACGATCTCCTGATCCCGATACTAATTTATCACCACGAGGGAAGTATGCTAATGAATAAATATCTTGTTCGTGACCTTCTAATACAGTTACTACTTCCTGACGCTCGATATCCCAGATTCTTATTAATTTATCTTCTGCACCTGTTGCCAGAAACTTCCCATCTGGTGAGAAACATACAGATCGAATATAAAGATCTGTAGAGTTTGAATCGTTAGTGGATTGATTTGATTTCGTTGAATCGTCAGTGAGTCTTGCAGTAAGGATACCTGTTGAAACATCATACACTTGAGTAGTCTTATTACAACCAGTAGCTAAAAATTTCCCGTCGTTACTAAATTGAACACAACATACTACAGATGAATGATCTAAGGATTTATGTAATTCTACATCAATCGTTTTCTGTAGTGAATTATTATACAACACATAATAATCTGTTTCAATTTTTTTATAATCTGGTAAACATTTAATTGGATCTAAATCTAATAGAAACGGAGGTATTGGTTTTGAATTACTTGCCCTTCCATTTAAAGGAACACGATACGTTTCGTTAGTAGTTGTAATTACAGGCTGTGGTAACGATCCATTTGTAATAATAGATGATTCCGGGTTTGATACAACCGGGATAGTTGGAGCTTTGACCACTATTGTCGATTCCTCTGGTTTTGGTGGAATCACAGGTGGTATTAATAAAGTTTGATGTTGTTTTTTTTCTGCTTGTGTTTGTAATTGTATTGTCAAATCATTAATAATTAAATCTTTTTGTTCTGCAGCAACTTTCAATTGTTCTAATTCTTCATCGTAGTGGTCCTTAAGTTTCCTATGAGCCATCTCCAAATTGTATACAGTGGCTCTAATTTGTTGTAACTCTGTTTGTTGTTGATTTATCTTGTAGTCATAATCCTTTTGATGTTGTAATCGATGTGAAGCTGCATCCTGTGAAACTTGAGCAAATTCAACTCTTATCGCATCTAACAAATCGTCAATTTTTTGATTCTGAACATTGTTACTCATTGCCAGTGTGTCAATTATATATCAATTGTTCTATCCTTTATTTGAACCTGACAACTAATTGTAGTCAGAGATAGACCCCTTTATAAATCGAACACGAAGAGATGATCCCCCCACATACAAAATTGCATCGGCACAGAAAATGAAAAAGTTTCAGTGTGGCTCACTATAAGAAGGATCATTGTAAAACTCTGTTTAAAACATATAAAGTAGTAGGAGAGTAAACGACTCGAGTTGAATTGCCACTGGTTAAAATTATATTAGGATGAGTGATTCTTTGATAGCTTATAAGGAATCTGTACAGAAACAATTAGATACTAATGAATTATTAGTTGCGAAATTGGTTCATGAAAATGCTGTATTGACTCAACAATTAGAAGGTAAAACACAACAATTAGAACTTGCACAAGATGAATTAGATAAATTGAAGGAGACACGAACTACGTTGCAGAAGGATTTGGATTCTCATCAAGATGAAGTTGAAGTATTAAGAGATCTTTTTGAACATTTATGTGGAGTACGAGTTCATAAATCGTATGAAGATGATACAGGTTTGTGGTTTGATTGTTCACAAGGTGCACGTAGTGGTATAATGGATTATAAATTAGGATTTGTGAAAGGAGAAGCCCAAGAGACTGAAGTAGTATATGTACCATTATTAAAACAACGATCCTCTGAAGAATTAGCAATTTTACAACAACAATTACCTGCATACCTTTTCGATACATTAAGTTTCCCATTAAAATCATTAAATCAATTCTATAATAAAGTAGCTAAATGTCTAAATAAGAAAACCAAATAAATATTAGATTTTTTTGAAATTTATGTAAATGCTATATAGTATACAAAGATTATGTCAGTATGAAACGTCATGACTATTTTCTAGATAAACGACCTTCATCATCGACAATTAAAGATTTTAAGAATTTCTTCTTGGCATCTTTATCCTTTAAAGTCTTTAAGATAGAATATAATGAATCACCTTTATTCAATTTAATTTCATCTTTCTTTTTCGGTTCAACCTTTTTCGGTTCAACTTTCTTTGCAACAGGTTTCTCTATTTTACCAGCCTGTTGTTTGTTCTTACCTTTCCCATTCGTACCTTTATACAAGGCCTTCTGATACTTCTCATCCTCAGAGATACATGACGTATGTTGTTTATAACTTACCCCATCTTCAAATGTCTTGGAACAATCAATACATGTATAGTAAGCGTTAGGACATCTATAATAATGCTTCTCGGTGTTCTTCTTTGGAACAGTAGCGTTGCAGACTTCACAATTAAAGGTAACCATCTTGGATCTATCGAGCAATACGATTTTATTGTAAATTATTTGCTATTTATTTGCTATTTACTTGCAGTTTATTTGTACCTCATCGAGTTCAAAAATGAAAAATTTTCAGTGCGGCGGCGACGGTTGAAAATTTTTTAGTGAGAGACGTTGTCATACGAAAAGATAAAAAGACAGAAGGTGAACTGTTCAGTGAGACAATCCATTGGTAACATATGCCTGGAGGGTTGCGGTGGTGCAGTACGTCATCGGGAGTGGAGATTCGGTAGTGGTGAGCACGTTGTCTGAATTGGCCAGTGAAATTATTGCAATGCAACTAACTAGTTCGGTTTTGGTTTTGAAAAGGTTTCTGTAGTTAGCTGTAGCGTCTATCGAGGTTAATTTCAAGAGTCGGATACGAAACTGAAAGCTTTACAGTGTGCAAATCGATACAACGATACATTTTCTTCGTATGGTCGCCCTAACTTTGTAAGCTGTCAAACCTATATGTTTGTTCTACCATAATCCGCTCAAACAACATTTACAAACTTCAAATCTTGTTCTTATCACACAATATTATTTCATAACATGTAGTTATTAACTTACCATTGTACGTATTCAACATTTGACCTCCCCCCAGAAATTAGGGTTCTCTATGAAATGCACATTCCTGTATACTGAAACAATTTGAAATGGTCTTGTAACATCCACTAATTGACCGTATATCATATCCCACTAAATTTTTTTACATACTACAAGGTTTATCTCCTCAAGATATCCATTAACTAATTAATAAAACACTTTGTTTCTCATTTACCGTTTTGGGACACAACTTCCTCGTTTAAGAACAACGATCAAACAATAATTACGTACGTTTATATGTACTGTATCATACTGATCAAAATTTTGTTTATTCCGATTCTGGTCCCGGCAGAGAAACCGCCGCAGCTGTGACCCCTTTGGGAATTTCCCAGATCTCAGATCCCGGCTGGCAGGAGCAAAGACGAGAAAATTTGCATAAACGATTGCGCCCGAATCTCCTGTAGATGGTACTGATTTCCCCAATTCTACCTGGCACGTCACCCTATATCCCCCTGCAACAAGTAATGAATTTTTCTTTACATTTGTACAAACCTTCAATACACTGGCATCTACGAGGAGTTGAAGATAAATATACATGGACACTCACGTCACAATTTGAAAACTGCTTGGTTTGATAAATTGTTGTTATCGTCTCTTACAGATATACTTGCCATCGTATCTTGTACTTAGTTATCATATATTGTAGTTTGAAACCTGTTCTTTTCGTTCCGTCTACCCTAAGTTCCCCACCAACAGTAACCCCAAATAGTTGATGAAACAGTCGTTAACTCGTATTTCTGCCCCTGGAAACGGACACCCATACTGTGCCTTTCTCCATGCTGCAAACTGCCATTCAAAAAGCCGGACGCTCAATTCCGAGTTCTACGCAGATCCTGCGAGATCTCAAAAATGGAAAAAGGAAAATAATAAACAAATTTTAACAGATCTCTTGGTACAAAACTGTGCAGTTTTCTGTTTGGTTCGTTCCTCGGTTCGTTCATTCGTAGGCAATTCTTTTCGATATTTATAGCACGATGTTACTCACCAGATATGGTAATTCTATCATATAGAACAAAACAAAAGAACAAATTTAGATAATTTTTTGGTTCCTATATATCTCGTTCAGTCAATATTTAGTTTCTATTAGTAGTATGACACCTGGAAAATAATTTTTTTTGTATATAAATAGACAACGCATATTTATCTTCTTAACAAACTGTAACTTTTCCTTTTAATTTAATTTCTAAATATATATTTTTTTGCTTGTCTTTTTTTCCCCTATAACGTCAATCAAGTAAATTTTTACTATTCATAATACCCACTAATAAAATATATCCATTCGCTATGCAATACCAAGCTGCCATCGCTCTATTAGCTGCTGCCTCCATGGCCAATGCTCTATCTGCTGCTCAAACCGCTGAATTAAACGCTATCTTAGCAGATGTTCAAAATAACTTATCTCAATACATGGGTCTAGCTACCTCTGGTCAAATCTCTTTATCTGATTTACCAGCCGGTGTCTTAAACTTAGGTATGGCTATTGCTCAAGGTCAAGAAACTTCTGCTTTATACGACGCTGTCGATATGGCCGCTGTTGAAACTTGGTTACCAGCTTTACCATGGTACTCTTCAAGATTATCTTCTGAAATCGATGCTGCTTTATACACTATCACTCACACTACCTCTTCTGCTGCCGCTGCCGAAACTTCTGCTAAGACCTCTTCTGCTGCCGCTGCCGAAACTTCTGCTAAGGCTTCCTCTTCTGCTGCCGCTGCCGAAACTTCTGCTAAGACCTCTTCTGCCGCTGCCGAAACCTCTGCTAAGGCTTCCTCTTCTGCTGCCGCTGAAACTTCTGCCAAGGCTTCTTCTGCTGCTCAAGCTTCCTCTGCTGCTGCTTCTTCTGCCGCTGCTTCTCAAGCCATTACATCTTCTGCTGCTCAAGCTTCCTCTGCTGCTCAAGCTTCCTCTGCTGCTGAATCTGAAGCTTTAGTCTCTTCTGCTGCTTCTACTAACGGTACCACTTCCGCTGTCACCACCGATGCTGCAGCTGGTAACACTACTATCACTGCTACTTCTACCAGAATGCACACCAGTACTATTTGTATTGAAAACTGTGAAGTTACTTCTTCTTCTATTGCTGCTTCCGCTTTCCAAAACACTACTACTACCGTCACCGAATGTGATGAAGCTTGTCACGCCGCCAAGTCTGGTGCTACTACCACCATTTCTTCATTGACTACTGTTACTTCTACTCATTGTGACGAAGTATGCCACTCTTCAAAATCTGCTGCTGCTGGTAAGACTACTGTTTCTCAAGCTAACGGTTCCGAAGGTAAGACCACTGTCACTCAAATCGCCACCATCTCCGGTGCTTCTTCCACTGCTCATGGTGTCAGCGTTCAAACTCAAAACGGTGCCGCTAAGAAGGTAGCTGGTCTATCTGCTGCTGTCTTAGGTGCCGTTGCTCTATTATTATAAGTATAATAATACCTGTAACAACTCCCTTTTCAAAACAACATACATTCTATACATACATTCTACTTCTGTAACTCTACATCAGTATATAATTTGATATAAATCTAATAATCATAATCAATATTAATATTAACATTAACATTCTATTATAAGTTCAGTGCTCATCACCTCCCCCTACTGGCCAATCATATCTGAGTATTGCGCGATGGGCCCATCACAAAAATTTCAGAGCGAAATCGCGTTGTATAAAAAGGTCGATGCAACGTGGGTTTGCAACATAACAACAACAATTTTGATACTTTCTGTTAAAGAAAATATATACATCTATATATCTTTATCTAATATTACTAACACGATGTCTGAAAAGATCCCAGATTACGCTGCTTCTGATTATTTTAAATTTGCTTTGGCTGGTGCCATTGGTTGTGGTTCTACCCATAGTTCTTTAGTTCCAATCGATGTTGTTAAGACAAGAATTCAATTAGAACCTACCGTTTATAATAAAGGTATGGTTGCCTCCTTCAAGAAAATTATTGGTGAAGAAGGTGCCGGTGCACTAATGACAGGTTTCGGTCCAACTTTATTAGGTTATTCTATTCAAGGTGCATTTAAATTTGGTGGTTATGAAGTATTTAAGAAACAATTTATTGATTTATTAGGTTATGATACAGCTTGTAATTATAAAAATTCTGTTTACATGGGTTCTGCAGCTATTGCAGAATTTATTGCAGATATCGCTTTATGTCCTTTAGAAGCAACTAGAATTAGATTAGTTTCACAACCAACTTTTGCTAATGGTTTAATTGGTGGGTTTTCAAGAATTTTAAAAGAAGAAGGTGTTGGTTCCTTCTATAATGGTTTCACACCAATTTTATTTAAACAAATTCCATATAATATTGCTAAATTCTTAGTTTTCGAACGTGCTTCTGAATTATATTATAGTATTGCAGGTGCTAAGGATACTTTATCATCTGGTGTTAATACAGGTATTACTTTATTATCTGGTTTAACTGCAGGTTTAGCTGCTGCTATTGTATCTCAACCTGCTGATACTTTATTATCTAAAGTTAATAAAGTTAAAAAGGCTCCAGGTCAATCTACAATTGGTTTATTAGGTCAATTAGCTAAACAATTAGGTTTCTTCGGTTCATTCGCAGGTTTACCAACACGTTTAGTTATGGTCGGTACTTTAACTTCATTACAATTCGGTATCTACGGTACTTTAAAGAAATCGTTAGGTTGTGGCCCAACTATTGAAATTGGTGGTGGTGGTCACTAGATAGATTAATTCGCTATCTATCTATCTATATATATATATATAATACGTATGTATAGGTCTTTTTTATTTGTTTCCCACTTATAAATATTAATAATATATATTCTAATAATATTACACAAGATTAATCTTTCTTTCTTTTTCTTTTGCTATATAATTATGTATATATTATATTTGATTATTGTTCAACCTTTGGTGCACCTTTCCAAAATCTATTACCTGAATGAACAACATAATAATAATTTTTTCTTGGATCATCATTTTCAATAGTTTGTGGAGAATCAAATGAAAATTGTGGTAACACAAGAATATCACTTAATAATTTTGGTCTTCTAATATCATGAAAATCTCTCCATGTTGTCTTTGTTCTAATACCACTCTTAATATAATCATTAAAATATGTGAAAATAGCATCTGTCCAAACACCTGATCCAGTCCAACCCATAATTGTTAAATCATTACGGAAGTTTAATGTTAATGAATTTTCTTCTTTACGACGTAATGTTAATTCTGTAATTTGTGCAATAATTTCACGTAAAATTGGATGACCTGGTTTAGTTTGAATTGCCCAATTACCAAATTGTAATCTTCTAACAAAATTTTTCTTCCAATTACTATTTGGTAAAGCATCATGTTCAATACCAATAATCATACCAATTTCACTTGGTTCTAATGATTCGGGGATCCAATTCGGAATTGGTTGAATTGGTATTGTATCCATATCCATATATACACCACCTCTTGCTAATAAAATTAGATATTTTGAGAAATCAATCTTTAAAATACGAGTTGGTAATGAAGTATAAGCTTCCATAATTTCAGGAATTCTATGATAATAATGACGTACAATTGCATCAATTATTTCATCATTAAGAATTTCATGAACAAAACCTGGATTTTTATCACCCCATTGTTGTCTATTTATTAATACTTCAATATCATCTTTTTTACCATTCCACATTTGCCAAATAAATGCAGGAAATTTTGCTCTTGGATCATATGGGAAATTATATGATAATTTTTCACGTAATGTTAAATCTTCAGGAACAGGTTTTAAATCATTAATTTTCTTCTCAAGGATCTTTCTCTCCTTTTCAAATTCTTTACTTTGTTCGTCTTGTTTGGCTAATAATAATGATGTTAATTCTTCAAATCTAGCAATAATATCTGCATCCTTCTGTTGTTTATTATTGGCATTATTAATACTTTGAGAAATTTCTGTTGGTAAATTTTGTAAAATCGTTTGTAAATCTGTTGATTTAGAATTATTAACAAATCGTACTAATAATAAAACTACAACAATAGTTGGTACAATAAACCAAACTAATTTTTTAACTTTCCAAAAACTTCTTGATTTCGCCATACCGTATGAAATCTAAAGTTACGTCACTTAAATATTTGTAAATAACAAAAACCCCAGGGTTATCTTATCCATTTCGTCTAATACCAGAATGATCCATAACTGTACCTGTCTTATAGTTCATGCTCTTATAGTTCATTAACTGGTTTCATGGTTCCTTCTTCTTGCGGGAAGTTTCAACTGAAATTTTTCAGGAAAAAAATGGGTGTGAGGGTAACCTCATCGAACCCAAGATTGGTAGATAATACCAATTTTAGTATCATTTATATAGTAAGATTAGTCAAATATGAACATTTATTGAATTGTTATATATTACACATCTATGTATGGTATGTTACTTTTGTTAGTCCTGTTTAAAAAGTGTTATTTCTACAATATTTTGTTTAATTTCATACGAACAACGATTTATCAACAATTTTAAATTCTGTAGCCATCTTCTTGACTAACTTATATGCAGCTAGTACCCTTTCTGGTAATTCACCCTTTTGTAAAACTGCTAATTCTTCAGGTTGTTCTGAAGTTACTGGAACGTTTATTGTTAATACTACATCTGTCTCCACATCCTTTAATCTAATCAATGCTGTACATACAGCAACAGTCTCCCTTTCAGAATGTTTCCCCCATTTGTATGCATCCTCAACACATATACAACTTTGAATAGTGTCAGAAAGAGATTCATATTTAGCAATGTGTAATTCATCAGATTGATTCAGGGAGGCAATTTCTTTAATATGTACATCCAAAGCATCTCGATCTGTGGGAACATTATCAATCATTTGTAAAAGATCTACAATTGCACTCTCATTGAAACCTAAACCATCATTAAAATTGGGTTTTTCATCCTCTTTCCTACTATTAACAAATACTTCTTGTGTATCTGGAACTTCACGAATTAATGAAGCATCTAAAAATCCATCTGGAATAACAGTAGTGATAGCACCACCATACAATTCTGTAACCTTTGACATTTTCGTACTCTTGTCCAGTTGTAGCAAACTATGAGTTGCTCTTCTTTAGGCGTTATTTCAACGTTTCTTAAGTGTCTCGTTGCAATCAATGGTAACAGTTTCTTAGTAAGACTTGATGGTTTTTTGTTCCCACCGAGCGATGATACCAAAAATTGAATCGACTGATCAATATACCAATTTCAAATGATTATATTTATTTGTTCGTATTTGCGAATATAATACACAATTATATATATTTATATTTATATAGATGACTTAGGATGTTTTTTTGTTTGTTTATATGTTGTTTGTTTATTGACCGTCTTTCAGAGTAGATCTACCTGCTCTTAATAATTCGTCACATAATAATAAATTACTTGCGATACCTGTAGCACCATTGATAGCGTTTCTAATGACACGATAAGAATCCCAAATACCTTCGATTGTTGGGTCACATGAATCACCGATATTTAAATCAACACCAACGTATCTACGTGGACCATCTTCAGTTGGATCAATATCATCTAACTCATCCTGACACATTGCTAATACATCTAATGGATCAAAACCTGAATTTTTCACAAGAGTCTTTGGAACAACTAACATTGCTTCAGCAAATGCTTCGACACCTGTCTTTGTCTTACCCTTGGCACCTAATCTATTCATGTTACTCCTTGCTAAATGATTGGATACATCTATAAAGAAAGAACCTGCACCTGGAATAACAGTTTTATCCTTTAAAACGTTCGCTACTGCTCTTAAACCATCTCTTACAGCATCTTTAGTTTGAGTTAATGCATAATGTGTAGAACCCTTAATCAAAATAGTACAAGATTTTGGATCCTTATTTTCTGTTACATAAGTAAATTTTTCTTCACCAATTGTTTGTTGATAAATTAAACCTGAGAAACCTAATACTTCTGGAGATAAATCTTCGACTGAATTTTGAGCTTCACCGCCTGTTACTAATTGTAATCTTTCCATATTACGTCTTTTAGCTCTTCTTAATGCTAGTATATTATGTTTAGCTAAAATATCTAATGACATTGGATCGATACCCTTTTGATTAACAATAACAAAACCTTTATTATTATCCATTCCACAAACTTCATTTTTCAAATCAATAATTTTTTTCAATTTTTCATCAACAAATTTACGTTCACTTGCTGCTAATTTATCTCTTTGATCAGCTGAACTATAGAAAAAACCTGAATTAACCTCAGTCTTTTCATATTCTAAGGAAACGTTTAAGATTAAAACGTAAGCATTTTCAATACGTGTTGGCATATCTGGATGTCTACCACCGTGATCAAGTACTAAACCTTTAATGAATGTAGTATCCTTTGGAGATAAATGTTGCATTTGCATAATTTCAACCATATGAAGATCTAACATATTTGGTTCCTTTTCATTTTGAACATTTAATACAGCGTCTGTAACAATTGGTGCTAATACTTCAGTTAATTCTGAATTAACTTTTGTTGATAAAGAGGATCTAGCAACTTGTAAAAGAAATTCTCTATCTAAATTAACATCTCTCATTTGGAAATTATTTAAATGATCTAATGCCTCCTTTCTTGCAATTTCGAAACCATCGGTGATGATTCTTGGATGAACACCTTCTTGAATATATCTATAAGCTTGTCTTAATAATTCACCAACTAAACAAACAACTGTTGTAGTACCATCACCTGTAATTTCATCCTGAGCGGCTGCGGCTCTAGCGATTAATACAGCTNGTAGGTGATTGAATTTGCATTTCAGTCAATAGAACTTTCCCATCTTTAGTTAATTTAATATTACCTGCACCATCAACTAACATCTTTAAAGTCCCCTTTGGACCTAAATTGGTCTCTAGAACAGATTGTAAACCTTCTGCAGAAGTGACATTAACTTTCAAAGCGGCGTCTCTTCTTAGAGACTCAGCATTTGGATTCAACAATTGCAAGGACATCTCGACGTGATTTCAATTAGACTCCCTTGTAGTTCTTTATCTTATCACAAATTGTCCACTGGTTTCACCAGGTACACCACTTCTTTATATTCTTTGTCTCATCGAAGTTCGTTTGTTGCCACCAAAAGCTGAAAAAATTTATAGAAATGCGTGCCGTGCAACGTGATGTGCGGGTGACACCTGCAGAACTTATCTCATTTGGACCGTTATAACAGTTGTTAATGATCAGATAAATGTTTATAATTCGTATATAGAGTATATATATATATGAGTATTTATGTTTGCGATTATTTGATTCTTTGTCTTGGACCACCTGGAGATTTCTTGTTTCTTGCAGATAGGATTTCAACACCATGTTCGGTAACCATCAAAGTATGTTCGAATTGAGCAGATAATTTACCATCTTGAGTAGTTGAAGTCCAGTCATCTGGCCAAGTAGCATCCTTCCAAGTACCTTCGTTAATCATTGGTTCGATAGTGAAAACCATACCTGGTTTCATGACACCTGCGGCTCTGTTACCTTTGTAATGTGGAACACTTGGAGCACAATGGAAATATTTACCTACACCATGACCACAATAAGTTTTGACAACGGAACATTTGTTTTCAGTAGCATGTTTCTCAATGTAGTCACCTAATTCTTGGAATGTAGTACCTGGTTTACATTGTTTAATAGCAGCTTTCAAACATTCTCTTGCGGTTTCAACAACATTGATTGCCTCCTTTGAGATCTTGGATTCGTCATCACCTACAACGTAGTAAGTTTCATTCAAATCAGCATGGAAACCTTGATAATATAAGGAAACATCTAAATTCACAATATCACCTTCTTTTAAAACTGTCTTATCTGGGATACCATGACAAATAGTTTCATTGATGGAAGTACAAACAGATTTTGGGAAATTGTAATAATTCAATGGTGACGGATAACTATTACGTTTAATAGTTTCTTCATGAACAATTTTATCGATTTCATCTGTAGTAATACCTGGTCTAACTGCTGCAGCAGCAATATCTAGAACTTCTCTACCTAGAATACAAGCTTTTCTAATCTTTTTAATTTCTTCCTTTGTATAAACAGGAATCTCGTTAGTTCTATCATTTTTCTGTTCATCTACAGGTAAACCATCTTGAGCCCAGTCAGGTTTCTCAATATTTTCCGGAACGTAACGTTTTGGAGTCAATGGATAATGTGGTCTTAAATCACCATGGAATTTAAATTTTGGGAATGGATTATATGTCTCTTCACCAGTTTCATCACCTTCTTTAAAATGTATAGCTTTGTGAGATTTGTAATTATTTTTATAACATACTTCATTACAGAATACAGAGGTGATACCATTCTTCAAACAGATTGGACACTTTAATTGGGAGTCAGTCTCCTTACCACATTGCAAACCTGCACAGTAAACTTTTTCAACAGCGGCACACATCCTCGTTTGTTCACTTTTGATCACTTGTCAATCAGAGTTAAGTTGTTACAATTGCTCAATGAGGCTGTCTGTGTGTGTGTTCCTTTATATGAAAAACGTTGCGATGCGCTGCGGTAACAAAATGAAAAATTTTCAGTTGCAGCACTCAGAAGGGACAGTGGTTCGGACAGGCATAAGAGGTATAAAGAACAGATAGTGAGTGATTCTGTTGTTGTGGCAAGCTCGTATGTTCGAGGAGGGTGTATATGGGGTGGTGTTGCTGAACTAGATCAGTTCTTGTGGATCGTTCTGTTTAGTGCGGGATCTGTGTCGAGTGGTGCAGCTGGGATAGCCGGCCGTGTCACATCGCTGATCCTGGATACGTTTTAATTAGGAGACTCGATTGTTAATAATCTCGAAACTGTATTGATGTATAAGTTTATTTAGAAGACATGTAGTGTCGTTTGTATAGTATTTATGTCAATCCCTGTCACCTATAAGTCGAATGGCATTGGCATTAACTCATTCATATTAGTTACTTGCAATTTCTTCAAATCTGAGGAATACATCAATATAGGGAACGTTTCCATATCCTTAATAAACTCGCTCATTACTTGTCTACACATCCCACATGGTGTAATCACTTTATCAGGGGACCCAATAGTATCTCCAATGATAGCTAATGCAGTCCATCCCTCTTTACAATCATTGCTGATTGCCTTTAACATTGCTACTCTTTCTGCACATATCGTGCCTCCAAAACTTGCATTTTCAACATTACAACCACAGATATATGGTTCAGTTGAACCCCTTATAAATAATACACAACCAACATGGAATTTTGAATAGGGACAGTACGCTCTTGATCTTTCTTCAATTAATCGTTCCTCAATATTTTGTAACTCGTCACTTGATAATCCGTGAGATATCATTTCTTTGTATGTTCTTGCGTGTTGTTGTGTTGTTGTGTTGTTCTTTATTCTCGCAACGCCAAGAAATTGTATTGTTTTATATCTCATCGATACATTTTTACAAGAGACAACAAATATTTGAAATAGATGATGTTAAAGAAGTCAGACTTTGTGAATTAACAAAGTACCATTGACTGTGTGTCATGACCTCAAGATTTACATTACAGTTGAAACTGTTATTATTGTGGCTTGTTGCCATCGATGGTGATGAAGATATATATCGTAAATACAAAAATTATATCCCATTATCATCACTAACCAACTACATTTATTTCTTTGGTGGTAGAATACGAACGTTACGTGGTAGACGACAATTGTCACTGGCTGTATTATTCATTATAGTAGTACCCGTGGTACTATTTTCAATATTTGAAACGCATGCGATATGGATCAAGGGCAAAGGTTATAAAAGTTTAGTTGTTCTGTTCTACTATTTCTGGTGTATGACGCTAGTAAATTTCCTGATGGCCGCAATGTCTGATCCTGGTTGTGTCCCCAGAAATGTTCACGTATCACAAGTCAGTAGAAATTATCAAATACCACAAGAGTATTA
>JAXQGP010000626.1:0-12891 GCA_037040125.1 Kazachstania sp. M6911
CATATATTTCAAATGTCTGCTACTAGCAGATTTTAAATGAAGCATACCTCTAACGTCAACGGAACCTGAACTTGGCTTACCATTTCTAGACGCCTTTGAGTTTAGTTGTTGTCTGATAAAATCAGCATCCTTCTTCATTACATTTGAAATTAAATAATTGAAAGTATTTGGTCTAAATGGGTAAACTTCACCGTTAATGATCAAACTAGTTTCGTAGATTTGTAAATCACCGACTTGTTTAGCGTAGTTTGGCATTTTCATCATAGAAGTTAAGGTTGGATCCTTAAATTTTAGATTGTTACCTTTATCTTGTAATTTTTCCAAGAATTTCATTAATTCTTCCATGTCGTATCTCTTCAAATCATATATCTTATTAATAACCTTAGCAACTTCTCCTTCATCATCTTGAACATCTACAAGATTAGTATTGAAATTATGTTCTGAATTGAACGGTAATAAACCAATTCTTTGTGGATAACCCTGAGCAACGACAGTCAAAGCACGGTTCAAACCAGCTAATGCAAACTTTGTATTTGGATTCTCAAGATCATTAAAGTCAATAACGAAGATAACTTCGTTCCAATTTTGTTTGTAGGCAGGTAATTCTCCAAACGGTGACTTTTCGAAAAATTCAGAAACATCGTTACTCAACTCTCTGTATTGTTCATCAACTGCGATATCATTGAAATAGATAATTGTGTCTGAGAACCCAGGAATTCTATGCAAATCAATTTTCACCGGTTGCGATGCTTGTAAATGAGGCAATGAAACTGTCGAAAAGTCGTTTAACAATTGTTTGGCGTCCCTTATCGAGGCGGTATCATCAATTTCTGTTAGTGAGTTTGATAACTGTTGAAGAAGATTATATTCTTTATCAATTGCATTTAGTAACACATATTCGTTCACACTTGAAACCTTTAATTGTTGTCCATTAATAAACAAACCTAATAAATTGTAGTCAACACCGTTCTTTTTCAAAATATTATTATAAGCAAGGATTTTATCTTGTTCTTTTGGATGTAAATCCATATCGATTAATTGAGACGCATATAATGGGAAATTATTAATAATGGATTTAGCATAATGTAATGTATCTGACATATTTCTAGTATTGTAATAATGATTTGCAATTAAAGATGTGACTTTTAAATCTAATACTTCGAGATCAATTTTACGTATGGTGTCTAAAGTCCCTTCTGATTCAGTAAAACCCTCTGGCACATCAATATGAAACTCCGGATTTTTTAAAATCAGTTCTAAATCTGATCTTTCTCTAGTGGATAATGACAGTCCAAATTCATTAGTCATTGCGGTTCTCATGTTTGGTGAACATGTGGATCTCCAAATAAATCTAAATTTCCCACTATCTTGTACAGCTTCAGCATATAAATTTCTATGGAATTCCTCGAATTCATCATTTATTGGACAACCGTATAACGCAATTAATGGAGATTTTTCATTGGTACCAATTATCAACTCAGTGGAATCAGAAATTATCTCGTTATCTGGTATAGCTGCTTGTTTTGATAATTCTTTACTTTTCAAATAGAATACATCATCTGGTTTATCATACTGTTCCCCGTTCAATACAAAATAATTTCGAGATACGTCAAATGGAGGTGATTCTTTAGTGTCAGGATATATACCCATTGGATACAGATCATAATAGATTTGGAACATATTACTATAATGTGATTTATGGTATATTTTATCTAATAGTGCGGATATGGCATGATCAATCGGCATTTCATCGATCTCTAAACCTATTGAAAATGCATGATCGATTAATTCCAACGAATCCATACCCATTACAAATGGATACAGTTCATTCAATATCTGAGATCTTCCTGTATCATATCTTAATACATGTTTTAAAGTGGATAATACCCTTAATGAATCTGGAACACCAAACTTATTTTGCAATTGAATCCCTTGCACTAACACAAATGGTAGTATCAGGAGATACAATACCTTGGTTGATAGTATCATTGGTAGCTGTATAGATATGCAACTTTTAATATTTTTATAACTGGATTGTGTAGTCTATAGTTGCCTGTAGTGACAAAGTCTTTAAATAAATCAAGGTGAAAAATATATAGGCCTTACATAATACGTGTAACGGAACAGATCAGCAATTTCAAGAAGGCAGAAAATTGTGAACCTTGGGTTAATGCAACATAATATAGGAAGTATGGACAGGTAGTGCATACTGTATGAATTAACTGATAACAAGATACTAGTGTGCACCGTGCATCTTATATAATACGTGATGAGAATACGCAACGTACATAACGATATTGCAGAGAAATCCGACATAACGATGCACCAATAGCAGAGATCGAAATATCTGCTGAGCGAACTACACCCAATATATGGACCCTTTAATCGGTTAAACTAGACATGACTAGAGTTAGCATTTTATAGTAATCGGGTCTCAATGAGCACTACACGTACCGACAATTCCCATTCCCCTTAAAAGATGGTTCCTGAGCGGCTAACTACAACGCTACCCTTAAACGTTCTAGACAGGACACTACTACAACTGCAACTATCTACATATATGTATATCAATATATCACCTCCTGTCTATCAATACACGCAACTACCTGTCTCTATCTCAATGTGTCTATCTGTCTTATCATCGATACCAGCAGTGAGACAATTAACTCGCCGGCGCCGCCTCTGCGACAAAAAGAAACGACGCGACACTGTCTGTTCTTTCAACGGACTGAAAATTTTTTCGTTTTCAGTGGAAAATTGCTTTACTCATCGATTCTGTTTACAAACAAAATTGCTTATTATTCCAGATTTACTCTCTGAGTATCTCTGTTTGGTATTGCTGCAGTAATAATCATTTTCTCACTTGTTTCTTTTCAGAATTATAACCATTTTCTTTCTTCTTGCCTTTTTGGTGTCATTATTCTCATCTGTAAAGAAACTTTCTCGCATATTCTATATTTAATATTTAAATATAAGAAAATCTTATCAAAAAAGTTTCTTATATTTCAAGACGTTTTCCTCAAAGTTATTGAAAAGGTCAACTATACTGTCCTATCGCAGACTCTCAACAAAAATGTCTAGTTCATTAGGTGATAAACAAAGATGGACCGCTACTAATGTCCGTAATACTTTCTTAGATTATTTTAAATCTAAGGAACATAAATTCGTTGCTTCCTCCCCTGTTGTTCCATTCGATGATCCAACTTTATTATTCGCCAATGCAGGTATGAATCAATATAAACCTATCTTCTTAGGTACCGTTGATCCATCTTCTGATTTCTATACTTTGAAACGTGCTTACAATTCTCAAAAATGTATCAGAGCTGGTGGTAAACATAATGATTTAGAAGATGTCGGTAAGGATTCTTATCATCATACATTCTTTGAAATGTTAGGTAATTGGTCCTTCGGTGATTATTTCAAAGCTGAAGCTATTGATTTCGCTTGGACTTTATTAACTGAAGTTTACGGTATTCCAAAGGATAGATTATACGTTACTTATTTCGAAGGTGATGCTAAACAAGGTCTAGAACCAGATACTGAAGCTTTAGAACTATGGAAGAAAGCAGGTGTTCCAGAAGATCACATCTTACCAGGTAACGCTAAGGATAACTTCTGGGAAATGGGTGATCAAGGTCCATGTGGTCCATGTTCCGAAATTCATTACGATAGAATCGGTGGTAGAAACGCTGCTTCTTTAGTTAATCAAGATGATCCAGATGTGTTAGAAGTTTGGAATTTAGTCTTCATGCAATACAATAGAGAATCTGATGGTTCTTTGAAATCTTTACCATCTAAACATATTGATACTGGTATGGGTTTCGAAAGATTAGTCTCTGTCTTACAAGATGTTAGATCCAACTACGATACTGATGTTTTCCAACCTCTATTCGCTAGAATCCAAGAAATTACCCAAGTTAGACCATACGAAGGTAAATTCGGTGAAGATGACAAGGATAACATTGATACCGCTTACAGAGTATTAGCTGATCATGTTCGTACTTTAACTTTCGCTTTATCCGATGGTGGTGTTCCAAATAATGAAGGTAGAGGTTACGTTTTAAGACGTATTTTAAGAAGAGGTGCTCGTTACGCTCGTAAGTACATGAATTATCCAATTGGTAACTTCTTCTCAACTTTAGCCCCAACTTTAATTGATCAAGTTAAGGATATCTTCCCAGAAGTCGCTAAGGATCCAGCTTTCTTATTTGAAATTTTAGATGAAGAAGAAGCCTCATTCGCTAAGACTTTAGATCGTGGTGAAAGATTATTCGAAAAATACGCTAAGGCTGCTTCTGAAACTGAATCCAAGACTCTAGATGGTAAACAAGTCTGGAGATTATACGATACTTATGGTTTCCCAGTCGATTTAACTGAATTGATGGCTGAAGAACAAGGTCTAAAGATCGATACTGTTGGTTTCGAAAAGGCTAAACAAGAATCCTACGAAGCTTCCAAGAGAGGTGGTAAGAAGGGTGATGATGGTTTAATTAAATTAAACGTTCACGAATTGAACGAATTAAACCAAAACCAAGTTCCAAAGACTGATGATCACTTCAAATACGGTTTCGATGATGTCGAAAGTAAAATCTTAAAATTACATGACGGTGAAAAATTCGTTGACTCCATCACTGACAGTGGAAAGAAATACGGTATCTTATTAGATAAAACATGTTTCTACGCTGAACAAGGTGGTCAAGAATACGATACCGGTAAGATTGTCATTGATGACGTTGCTGAATTCAATGTTGACAACGTTCAATTATACAATGGTTTCGTTTTCCACACTGGTACTTTAGAAGAAGGTAAGTTATCTGTCGGTGACTCTATCATTGCTTCTTACGATGAATTACGTCGTTTCCCAATTAAGAACAACCACACTGGTACTCATATTCTAAATTTCGCATTAAAGGATGTTCTAGGTAACGATGTTGACCAAAAGGGTTCTCTTGTTGCTCCAGAAAAATTAAGATTCGATTTCTCTCACAAGAAGGCTTTATCCATGGATGAACTACGTAAAGTTGAAGATATCTGTAATGATCAAATTAAACAAAACTTACCAGTTTACTACCAAGATGTTCCATTAGATTTAGCTAAGTCTATCTCTTCTGTTCGTGCTGTCTTTGGTGAAACTTACCCAGATCCAGTTCGTGTTGTCTCTATTGGTAAACCAGTTAATGATTTATTAAAGGATCCATCTAATGTTGAATGGGAGAACTTCTCTGTTGAATTCTGTGGTGGTACTCATGTTTCCAAGACCTCCGATATCAAATACTACATTATCCTAGAAGAAAATGGTATTGCTAAGGGTATCAGAAGAATCGTCGCCGTTACTGGTTCTGAAGCTTTCGAAGCTCAAAGAATCGCTGATGAATTCGATGCTGAATTAATCGCTGCTGAAAAATTACCATTCTCCCCATTAAAGGAAAAGAAATTAAAGGAATTAGGTGTTAGATTAGGTCAATTATCTATCTCTGTCATCTCTAAGCATGAATTAAAGGAAAAATTCACCAAGATTGAAAAGGTTGTTAAGGATGAAGTTAAGACTAGAGCTAAGGCTGAAACTAAACAAACTTTAGATGAAGTTAAGACTTACTTCACTGAAAACCCAGAATCTAAATTCTTTGTTAAATTCGTTGATATCCCAACCAACGCTAAGGCTATCACTGAAGCTGTTAACTACATGAAGAGCTCTGCCAAGGATAAAACTATGTATTTATTCACAGGTAACGATCCAGAAGGTAGATTAGCTCACGGTTGTTATATCTCTGACGATGCTTTAGCTACCGGTATTGAAGGTCCAGCTTTAGCTAAGGAAGTTTCCAATATTATTGGTGGTAAAGCCGGTGGTAAAGGTAACGTTTTCCAAGGTATGGGTGACAAACCAACTGAAGTTAATAAAGCTGTCGAAGAAGTTACTAAGTTATTAAGTGAAAAATTATAAAACACATCTTAGCACTTAAGTCATGATACTTTTTTTTCTTCTTCCTTCCCCCTGTATAATTTAATTTTTATAACCTAATGTATGTCTAGTAAGAGCATCTGCTTATTATATATTTCCAAAAAAATATCTTTCAATAATATTAAAAAAATGTGATTTTGAATATCTATTATTAAATTTATATTTATGTAAATGCATGATTATCTATATACAATAATTGTTTTATTTCATTTCTCTTTATCGCTTGTAAGCCATTTCCATGCGATATCTCTTTCCTCTTGAGTCCAGGCGTTTCTTTCAGTGATTGAATTACCGTACCACATATGACGACACCAATTTCTAATTTTTGACCATTTGGTAGTGTTGTCACTTGTAATATCAGTATTTGTTCCTGTTATTGTTGGTTTAATTATTATAGGTTTCTTTATTTTCCAAATTTTCTTCCCTTCTTTGACAGTTTGTGCTACAGGTTCAGTTTGAGTCTTTGCAACAGTAGCTAAATCAGCTGTCTTTGCAGAATTCAACATTGTAACTTTTGTTACTGTTTTCAGTGCTCTAAAATTTGCTTTTGTAACTGCTACAGCAAATAGTATCGAGAATACAACGACACCAGCAAAACCTAGATATGATTCCTCGATGAAATTTTTCAAATTCATACCATAGAATGCAGGTAATAAAGTTGCCACTGTGACACCTAATGTATATATTGTAACTTTCAATTCTAATAACATCAGAGAATTTCTGTTTGCATCCAGAATAATATTAACAATTTCTTCAGTAGATTTAATATCTTGTATTAGGGATTCTGAATGTTGAACAAATTCATCACATTGAGTATAGTATGTCTCCAAAAGCATTTCAATGTCGGTGATATCGACTTCTTCTGTAGGGGCAGATGAGTCTTTACGAGTTATATCTGAACCGTGATGGTGAATATCAGTAGTTGTTCCATTTACATTTACAGCAGGTTTATATTTGGGACCCGATAAATACATCGCAGCCATATCTTCGTCACTTTCCAATAATTCATCCAATACATCTCTAATTAAAAACGCTTTCTGGTAGAATAAAGTCAAAGATTTCGATTTAATTAATAAATCTCTTAATTTTTCTCTATTAATTTGATTTTCTAATTCATTTAAAATCTTAGTACATGATTCCTCTTGTTGTTTAAATTCCGTCTCCAATGTACTCATTACATTAATGAAAATACTTTCCAAAGCATTATGTTCATATGATTGTTTATATGCGGCATTCGACACCTTCTGTGATAATTTAGATTCTAAATCATACATCAATACACCTAATTTAATAGCTGATGATGGATCACTTGTATCAAACACATAAACTTTATCATTTTCAATCAATGCTTTGATATGTAAAAGATTCACAAGTATACAAGTCTCCTTCACTAGAATATTTGGAATCACATCCACAGACGAAGTATCTATCTTTCTTAAATCTCGAGGGTATAAGTTATGATCTCTAAGAAATCTCCATTTAGGGAATTTTTCAGATACTGCAACAACAGTACCTTCTGAATCGAAAATCGTACCTGAGACTTGTGATTCATTAGGTTTAATAGGTTGTAATGATAATAATTGTTGTTGTAATAATGGTATCGTTGGTGGGGCCGATATAGGATGTTGTATTTGTTGCCATATTGGTCTAAATGATTGGAAATTACGCCGTATTGATAATGGTCCCTTTAATATGTTTGTGAAACAGCCATATAATGGTGTTCTGCATCGTAGAAAGGACATGGACGTTGAGAGATATAGTGCTGGCTTAGTGGGATATATTCATACGATTCAGCCTTGTCTGGAGTAGGTATTCCTTATTAGTCATGTTTAGAAATGTATAACTTTAAAGTTCTTATAATTTCTTGACAGTTGAAAAAGTATGTCTACGCCATCGCTTACGGTGCTGAAAAATATAAGGCAGCAAAATAACGCTGCAGACGATCCAAACACATATATTGTGACAGTGGAGATATTTATCATTTTACCAGTTACGTTTGATTATAACTTCATTGAGCTGCTAGTTCAAGTGTCGAATTCTTGTAAATATCGTGTATTTTGTAATTATATATAAATTTATGTATATTATAATAGTGCGTTGAGTTGTATCATTTCCTATCACAAGGAAACAAAATTAGTTTTTTGAAAGTGAGGTTACTTCCATTTAAAATGTTTGCATTTAACCGTAAAATGAATTAGATAAGAGTGAAAATAATAATAAAATAATAATAATAATTTGAATTCCCTTAATCGAAGAACTTTCTGGTCTTGGTAATACCGAACATTTCTAATCTGATAGCTGGTAAAGCTTCTTCGCTTAACAACTTTAATCTTTCTTGTAATGTATTGTTTAATTCAATCTTACTGGCAGCATCAGTGACGATAGCACCACCGATATCTTCAGCAGATAAGACGTTGTCTGAATCCACAATAATGTTAACATCTCTCTTTGTAATTTCTTTGTATTCTTTAGTTAAAGCAGCAATTAATTCAGTAGCTAGTTGTCTGTCTTGAGCGGTGACTCTAACAATAGCAGATTCTTCTAATAATTTCAATAGACCTTCTAATATTAAAGAATGCATAATTGGTTTGTATTGTTGTTTGTTCTTAGTGATCTTAACTAAAGCTTCCTTAGTTTGATCAAAGATTTCATTTAAGGATTCTTGTCTTTGTGTTAATACCTTTAATCTAGTCTTATTAGCAATAGTAGATTTAGTAATTTGTTGCTTCAAATTAGCCTTCTTTAATTTATCAGCAGAATTAGCATCTATATTAGCAGTTTCGGAACGTACAATACTAGTCTTTTCAATTTCATATTCTTGATTAGCCTTTAATTCAATTTCTCTGGCTTTCTCTTCAGCTTCCTTTCTAATGAATTGTTGCATTTTGTTCAACTCATCGTTGACTTGATTAGGTGTTAAGGAGGTAATAATAGACGATGACATAGCGATACACAGACGTGGTAACTAAACAGTGGTGAGTTATTAACTTGAGTACAATCTATAACAATCCCAATTTTTAAACAACTTAATCACACTTCGTTGCTATTCTTTTATATATAATTTATCATATATTATTGGGCTGCAGTTGCAGTTGCTGCAGCCAGCGAACAAACGGTCGTAATAATAAAACAAACTGCCATTTTTTTCGAATTTGTTAGAGCGACCAATTTTTGCAGCCAGTGGGCGTTACCCGCTTGGAGACACCTCGGTCGGACACTTGTACCCGGAGGAGACGGACCGAAAATGATTCGCGGGACATCGATCGAATCGCTTCTGTTGACATTTGTTGACATTTGTTGATGATATATAAACAAAGGAGTATTTGGATGGTATGGGAGTAGCGGTTAAGTGTAAATTGGCACAGAAAGTGTATGTTCGAGAAAGTAAGTGTTGGGTATACGATATGATAAGAAGTAGTTCGTTGCTACGAGCGTCGCCCGTGGTCGGATTGCCTCATAATCAGCGATATTTCAATTTGCATAAAGGATTGAATCTGATCAATTGTTTCAGGTTCTATGCTCAGGAGTTTAAGGAGAAACCTAGGTTAAACCCTGTAGGTATACAATATTTGTCTGAGTCGCTTCAGAGACAGGTATTTGGTGATAATAAGAATGGGATCAGTAAGACATTGACAGGTTTATCTACTGAGGAAAAACATACGTTGTTGAATTTGTCGAAACAAATGCTAAAGGCGCATGATCTGTTGGATAAAAAGACAACTGTAATTGAACCTATATCTTTTAAGATCCCAGAATTACAAGGTTCTTCATTAGATGAACATTTCCAGAAATTAGGACATTTTGCATCGGAACCATACAAGACTATGGCATTAAATAAATATACGAAAATTGTTAAGAGACCTCAAAATTGGATACGACAAAGTGGTTGGACGAAATATACACCTGGTTGTAAACCAAAAAGGGTTCCATTCCCAGATGACGATACATTAACATTTGATGTCGAAACTCTATACAAGATTTCACATTATCCTACTTTAGCTACTGCTGTATCTAAGGATTCCTGGTATTTATGGTGTTCTCCCTACATTTGTAGTAATCCAAAGGAAGGTAGCTCTTCTTTCAAACATTTAATCCCGCTAGACACGATGAATAAGACTCGGTTGGTACTAGGTCATAATGTTGGGTACGATAGAGCCAGAGTATTGGAAGAATATAACTTCAAGCAATCAAAGGCATTCTTTCTAGATACCCAATCACTTCATATTGCTTCATCGGGTCTTTGTTCAAGACAGAGACCGATGTTTATGAAGAGAAAAAATATGATTAAGAATATGGAAGATGAACAGAAAAATTCAGAAATTGAAGAAGATGAAGAAGGTTTGAATAAAATCAATTTAAAAAATAGTAATATCATTGGCGAATTAGATGAACAAGATCCCTGGTTGAATGTATCCACTATGAACTCATTGGCTGATGTGGCGTCGTTCCATTGCGGTATCAAAATGGATAAATCAGCTAGGGATTATTTCGATTCAACTGACAAAAAAGTGATTATTGATAATTTCCAAATGTTAGTTAATTATTGTGCTACAGATGTCGAAGTAACAAGTAAAGTATTTGACAAAGTTTTCCCATTGTTTTTAAAGAAATGTCCACACCCGATTTCCTTTGGTGCGTTGAGATCACTAAGTAGTTGTATCCTACCAACAAATTATAATTCATGGACTAAATATATTAAGGATGCAGAATCCTTGTATCAATCTACAAAATTAGAAATTGAGGATAAAATCATTCAAATTGTTGAAGATAGTGTAAAATTAAGAGATTATCCAAATAACCCAGCTCATAAGAAATTAATTGAGAATGATCCATGGTTAAGACAATTGGATTGGACAATTAAACCTCTGAGACTAACTAAAAAGGGTGTTCCCGTTAAGAGACAAAAATTACCTGGGTATCCAGAATGGTATAGATCATTATTCCCAAATAATACTACAACAAAACCACAAATTACATTAAAATCAAGAAATATTCCTATATTTTTCAAATTATCTTGGGAATCAAAACCAGTAGTATGGACAAAGGATTCAGGTTGGTGTTTTGCTGCAAATGGTAACCAATTAGAAGAATTTAAATCTAAAAATTATATCCTTGCAGCTGAAGATGATATGGAAGAATACCGTAATAAATTTGATTCAATACAAGAAATTTTATTTAAAGTACCTCATCCAAATGGTCCACTTTTAAATTGTACTACATTATTAAGTAAACCATACATTCATTTCTTTGACAAAAAGGTGTTGAAATCAGAATCAGAGTGGGCTCATGAAGCATTACAGATTAACTCATCGGGTTCATATTGGATGTCCGCAAGAGAAAGAATCATGTCTCAATTCGTTGTAAAGGGAGAAGATTTCCCAAAGGAGTTTCAACCATTACAGAGAACAACAAATAATAATGAAAAGAATGACAGCTCTAATGAGTTAGGTATTATCTTACCAAAGATTATTCCAATGGGTACTGTAACAAGAAGAGCTGTTGAAAATACATGGTTGACTGCATCTAATGCGAAAAAGAATAGAATTGGTTCAGAGCTTAAAACAAACGTAAGTGCTCCTCCTGGATATTGTTTTGTTGGTGCTGATGTGGATAGCGAAGAATTATGGATAGCATCCCTGGTGGGTGATTCGGTATTTAATCTTCATGGTGGTACGCCTATCGGGTGGATGTGTTTAGAAGGTACTAAAAGTGCTGGTACTGATCTTCATACAAAGACAGCCAAGATCCTTGGTTGTTCTCGTAATGAGGCAAAGATTTTCAATTATGGTAGAATCTACGGTGCAGGTGTAAAATTTGCAGGTCAATTGTTAAAACAATTTAATCCATCTTTAACAGATGCAGAAGTGAAACAAGTTTCTACTAACTTATATGAAAGTACTAAGGGTAAAAAACGACGATCTAAGATATTTGAACAATTTTGGTATGGTGGTTCGGAATCTATATTATTCAATAAACTGGAGAATATTGCTGAGCAGACCGTACCACGAACGCCCGTTTTGGGCTGTAGTATAACATCATCATTAATGAAACAAAATTTAAAAGCCAATTCTTTCTTACCTTCAAGAATCAATTGGGCCATTCAGTCATCCGGTGTAGATTATCTACATCTTTTATGTTGTTCCATGAATTATTTGATAGAAAAATATTCATTAAACGCTAGACTTTGTATCTCGATCCATGATGAAATCCGTTACTTAACGTCAGAAGATGATAAATATAAAGTAGCAATGGCATTACAAATTAGTAATTTGTGGACAAGAGCAATTTTCTGTGAACAAATGGGTATTGATGATTTACCACAAAATTGTGCGTTTTTCTCTGCTGTAGATATTGATAAAGTATTGAGAAAAGAAGTGGATATGGATTGTATAACTCCATCAAATCCAAACGCAATTCCTCATGGTGAATCACTTGATATACAAACTTTATTAGCAAAACCTGAAGCACAATTAGGTAGCGAAATCCAACCAATCGATGTATCAGGGTATCCATTCAAATATAGAGAACCAGTTTTTGAACATTATAATAAATCCTATACAAAAGAGTTTATTAAATATTTCATTCAAATGCAAGTACAAACAGAAAGATCAGAAATATCGAAACTAGAAAAAGCATACGTTAGAGAAATTACTTCAAATAAATTTTCTAAGGATGGTCTAGGTGTCGAGTATAATTTCAATGATTATATTCGTGATATCGAAAAAGGTAAACAGAAGAAGATTAATATAATGGCCCAATCATTTATAGAAACAAGAACAAAATTAGATCAACAGCATTCATTATCGATAAATTCGATGAATAAACCCACTAATGGAAATAATAAACAATTTAATAAAGATACCCGTGTTAAACACAAATTTAAACCTTCTGAAAACACTAAAGAACGGAAGGCTAATGATAAAATATCA
>JAXQGP010000627.1:0-12846 GCA_037040125.1 Kazachstania sp. M6911
CTATCTTATGAAATAAAATATCTCGAATAAGCATGATATATTCTATTGACGACATTTAATTTAGCTTTGTTTGAAAATCTTGTACTAACTAAATCACCAATATCTCTTACCCACTCATCCTTTCTATCCTTTGGTACAATTAATGATCCATTAACAGATAAGTCTGATATTTCCATTATTAATAAAGCATGATTAATATTTCTTAAATGTTCATCATTTTCATCTGCTTTCTCGAACTTTTCATAATTTAATAATCTTTCGATATTATTTAAACTTTTACTCACTTGTTTCTTATAATATGAAACGTTTGACCAAATATTACCAAGTTTAATTAATCTCATCAATGAATTCATTGCTAGATATATGACAACTGTTGCAGGTGATAATGCCATTATTCCAAAGACTAACTGTTGTGACTTCAACATTTTATCAATACCATTTAAAGCTAATGAACCATCGACTTTTGTCTTTTGAACTTGAATTAAGATTGATCTAATTAATTTACCAGTGAAAATATTTCTAATAGGATTATTTAATTCATTTTCATAAATTTTCATAAATTCATCTAAATCTCCATGCATAATTTGATCAACTAAGACATTTTCACCAATAGTTTCGACATATTTTGGATTATTATCTTTTAAAATTTTAATAACCATTCTACATAAAGAATTCATTTCTGAATCTAATGTTCCATTTGACATCATTGCAATTTCACTACCATCATCATGTCTCACTGTAGCCCAAATATCTTTGATTGGAATCCAAACCCAATTATAAAATAAACCACGAACAAAATCAAGAACGTTTCTTTGGAAAAAATCAACAATTTGATACCTTGATTGCCATGTCAACATAATTATTTTTGGACCATTCATTAAAGCAATTAAACCAATTGGCCAATATCTGACTAAGAAATTTGGTTTCTGAACAGATACTAATTTTATTGAATTTGGTTCATCTATGAAAGTTTGTGTACTTTCTATAATATTAGTAGATGTATCAACCTTCTCATTAAGATCATTTAAAAATGTTTGTAACAAGTTAAAACATTTAGTTACATTATCATTTAAAAATTCCTTTGGGAATGATTCAATTAAATTACCAAATTTACTCAATGATTGATTATTTGTATTATTAATAATTTTGACTTTATTTTGTAGTTCATTATTTAATAAATAACCTGGTAATCCAAAGATGAATGATATTGGGTTTGTAATTTTATTTTTTGTTGTTGTAATTCCAATAAAATCAAAACTCTGAATTCTATTAATTTTTGTTAAAGTTGGCAATAATTCATTGTTACAGAAATTATTTGCAAAAGCAGGAATCTCTTGTGAGAATAAAATTGATAAATTATTCTTGTGAAATTTAGTAGTTGATACCATTAGGAAATGATTCAATTTTTGTTTAATTAAATGGAAAAGTTCAATAGATCTTCCAATTGAAGTTTGTAATAAATAATATAATTTATTCATAAATGAACCCTCGATTGATTTAAAATATGATTCAGTTTCTAATGCTTTTGGTAAATTATTCAATGTTTCTGATGTTATAGTATAATAACAAAGAATTAAGATATAACGATAAATTGTAAAATTTAAGAAATTTTCAATTTGTGAAATTTCGATCTGAGAATCGTTAATATTTTGAATCTTGATAGTATTCATATCATTATATGAATAACTAAATTGATTTGTAAACTGTTGAAGATTATTAAAATTAATTTTTTGAATTTGATTAATATTTGATTGATTAATAATATTTTTTTGCAAATTATTAACTATTAACTTAACATTTTGTAAAGAATTTTGTAATTTTTCAATCTTTAAATATTGTTCTTCATTTTGTTCTTTAATTGATATTTTAATTGCACCTAAAGTAATCTTTTGTGTAAAAGTTTCTAAATCTTTATCTACAACTGATAACAGTTGTAAAATAGAGTGATCCAAGATCATTTGTTGGGTGGATCTAGATTATATGGTGACAATACTGTTAGATATAGTCCTCGGTAATAGTTTACATAAATGTTTTGTGTTTATAAATATTTTGTTGATTATTGAAATTGTATCATTGAAATAGGAATGGTCCCTTTCTTCTCGCTAATTTCGGAATTTTCAGTACAGGGCGAACTTCTTATGGAAATATATTTATTAAGGGAGATGTGTGATGAGGAAGTGCGACAGAACGATTCCGGATATAGAGATATAGGGGATGTGTTGATTGTTAACAAGATTTTGAATTTTTAAGAATTATTGATAGGGGTTATAATGTTTTAATGACGTTTCAATATACTATAGAAATGTGTCTTGTACTATGTGAGAACTGATATATATATCAGACAGATTACTCTTATGTATTCTACATATCACTATACGAAAATGTTTACAGATATGTGAGTTTCCACACAACCTGATAAACAATCGTTGATCTGTAATGATTGAAACTCAACGATGTAATTCATAGCATTCCATAGATAATAACTGAGACGGGAAAACTTTTAATTAGTGAATTTATTACCTCATTGATGCATACAACTGTAATATTATGCAAAATTATTGCTATTAATAGATATGACAACACATATATTAATAAAATGTGTCAAATGATTAAAATTTTGTATATCGGACAATATGTTCTGGAATGTTCTAGAATGTCCGAAGATGTATTTTCTCTTTTCTTTTTCTCACGGAACCGAGATATTGGCACAACGGAGAAAAAGAAAAAGAAGAAGAAGAAGGAACCGTAAAGTAAAGTAATATGTGATTGATCACTCACTATCTTTCGTAATTGAAAATGTGCCATTGAGGTGGGATAATATATTATATATAAAGAAGTAATACCATTTAACAAAGTTAGCAAAAATCAAAGGTGCCAAGTGATATAAAAGATCTGAAGATATCGTTTTGTTCTATTTGCAGAAAAAGGGACAATTTTATTTTATATTGAAATATACGACAAGATAAGAACAATTTCAAGAGATAAGATGTATTGTATTAATAGGAAACGTACATATAATGGATTATCTAATATTGAACAAACGTTAAGTAGTAATAAGGAAACATATATTAATTTGAAAGAAAAAATTGAATCAAATTGTTATAAAATATATTTATCTAAAGAAATTAGTGAAAATAAAATTTTAAATGATATTACTAAATTTTTTTTAAAATTAAAGAAACAATGTAATAATAACAATAATAATTATCAAGTTATTAAAGATTTTAATGGTAATGAAATTTATATTAATAATAATTATGATAATGATGATGAAGATACAATAATAATGAATGAAATAATACAAGAAATGAAGATAAATTTAAATTTTTTAAAACAAATTTTATTAAAAGAATATGTTTTCAATGATTATAAGATTAAAATTAATGAAAATAAATTAATAATTAAAAGTGATTATGATAATTTTAATAAAATTATACCAATAATAAATATTGATGATTGTAAATTTAATAAATTTAATAAATTTGATATTAATTATAAATTTTCTGATACAAATACATTAATTGCACAAATTATAATTGAAATACCATATGAACAAACAATAATGAATAATGAGCCAGAATATGTATCATGTCAAACAATTAATTATATTAATGATCCAACATATCAAGCAATCGAAAGAATACGATTAGAATATATTCAATTATTTAATCAAAATGATAAAACAACTAAAAAAATGAGATGTCAATAGCAACAATATTATATAGCATACAAGCATAAAGAAAATGAACTTTAGATAGCATAATTTCGCCAAGAGTGTCAAAATTAACAAACAGCACCTGAAAAGAATGCACAATTAATTAAATGACATTTAATATATTAAAACAATGCAGTCAAATATACATATAGATTGTGCAATAAACTGGGATAAATAAGATATTAAGATACATATTTTTGTGATTTATTTACTTGATCTGAATTATATAATATTAATATAAATATTAAATCATATAGTTTTCGATTATCACCGTTATTGAAAAGAGTGTAGTACTTACTTTCAGTTCTCTCTCAGAACGCGAATATTCTACTGTCGCCTTCCTAGTCTGGCGTTCTTATTATACCTTTAACAAGCTGTAGATAGCTGAAAAATGTCAAAGGTCTAGAAACTTGTTGGTGCAGTTTACGCGTCGCATACATATAAAAATAACTACAGAACGGGAAACAATACAAATATATGCAGCAGCGTTTAATTAAAATATTAATAACATTTCGCGTTTTGTTTGTTCAATCTTCTAAGAACGCTATGTACAAAGCTTGTATTTATCACCTTTATTTTCTGATGATAAACTCATCCGCCTCATTTCATTTCATTAATTTGCAAGTACAATCGCGGAAAAAGAAAGAAGAAACGCGGCACGATAGAACAACATGGGCCTTCTCGCTCTCTCCCGGCGACTAAAACCACTGCACAACGCCATAAATATGTATTTTTGAAGTGTATTTTTTTGCGCCTCGATTTGCCCAAAAAGAAATTCCACCACAATGATTATGATCTGTTCCACAAAGCTCCTGCGGGGTTTCTACGTACATGTGGGTGCACGTAGAAATTGTCCAAGAAACAAGATTCAGAACACCCGCAGTGAAATACTTTATGCAGTAATGTATATCGTATAAAATGATATATCTAGTAAAAAAAAATTTCTTTCCAACTCTTTTCTCACACAGCACAAATGGAAATAATAGAATTGGTATATGGTATATTGTATAGTGTATATTGTATTGTGGTGAAATTTTATTATTTACAGTAAATTTATTGTACAAATCACAACCATTGATCAATGAATAGTATAACATTAGAAAATTGTTTACAAAATATTCAATATTGCAACAATTTTCTCTATTAGTTGATCTATTGATCAATTGTAAGATTTGTTTTCAATATAATCAAACAGTTAATATAGCTTTTTCATTTTTTTTTTACATGAAACAATGAAATTATAATATTTTATTAACCTGGTTATTACTTCTTGTATAACAATTTAGTTCACGTTATTTTATTTTAAACAATTTACAAATATATTATTAGTGAATTAAAACATTAATAAATAAAGAAATATAAATAAATAATTAATTATATTTTTAATTATTGCTGTAATATACATTTTACAAAAAGAGAATCTAAAATAAAGTAACAGAAATATACTATTAAGATATATCACTATTTGTTTAGTTATTTATTTATTTATCTATCGATTGGAAATATATCTGTTCTCTGTTCTCTTCCTGATATCATCATATTCATCCATATTATTCAGGAAATTTCAAAATAGAGAAAATCACAACTACCACCACAACAACATAACAATTATAGATTGAAGAAAAATAAATTCATATAATTTAGCATATTAATATTACTTTTAAACAAAAAAAATAAATTAGAATAAAAGTATTTTAATCTTTTAAAATCAAGATAAAAATGTACGTAAGAAATTTAACAGATAATAATCATAATCCAAATGGTAGTTCTCAAGATTCTTTTGATCAACCAAATGGTAATAACCAACAACAACAGTTGTCTAATCCATTTTTAGGTAGTGATGAAGAAAATTTAGATTCTGGTTCTTCTTCTTCATTAGATTTTAATAATAATACAACAACAACAGCAGCTGCAGCTGCAAATAATCCTTATGATAATAGTCATATCTCTGATTATAAAGGTTATTACTCTAAAAATGCAAGTGCTTTAAATCAAAATAATAATAACAACAACAACAATTCATCAAGTTATTTAATGCCACCAAAAAATAATCAAATTAATTCCAATAGTAATAGTAATTATAATTCACAAAATAATTCACCAAATTTATCAGATTCAAATAATAATGATATTTTCTCTCCACCTGAATTCGATAGATATCCTTTATTAGGTTCAAGAGTTTCATCACAAGCAAATTTACAATCTCCATCACAAGCAAATTCACCAAATCCAATATCTTATGGTTCTCCATTAAATGATAATTCAAATGCATCTTTCTCTTCATCAAATCCTTTTAATGGTGAACAAGATTTTTCACCATTTGGTGGTTATCCAACTTCTTCATTTCCTTTATTAATTGAAGAAAAAGAAGATGATGATTATTTACATAATCCTGATCCTGAAGAAGAAGCAAGATTAGATAGAAGAAGATTCATTGATGATATGAAACATATGGATAAAAAATCTGCTGGTGGTTTATTAGGTGTATTCACTTTAATTGGTGCAGGTATTGCAATTTTCATTATTTTACCTGCAATTACATTTACAGGTGTTACAAATTATGGTTCAAAGGGTGAAGTAATAGATTTCTTAACAGGTTATCAATATCCAAGACTTTCTGCAATTAGAACAAATTTAGTTGATCCTGATACTCCATCAAGTGCAAATACAAGAAAGGCAAAAGATGGTTCATCTTGGAATTTAGTATTTTCTGATGAATTTAATGCAGAAGGTAGAACATTTTATGATGGTGATGATCAATTTTGGACAGCACCAAATATTCATTATGATGCAACAAAGGATTTAGAATGGTATGATCCTGATGCTTCAACAACAACTAATGGTACTTTAAAATTACGTATGGATGCATTTAAAAATCATGATTTATTTTATAGATCAGGTATGGTTCAAAGTTGGAATAAATTATGTTTCACTCAAGGTATATTAGAAATTTCTGCAAATTTACCAAATTATGGTCGTGTAACAGGTTTATGGCCAGGTCTTTGGACAATGGGGAATTTAGGTAGACCAGGTTTCTTAGCTTCAACTGAAGGTGTTTGGCCTTATTCTTATGAATCTTGTGATGCAGGTATTACACCAAATCAAAGTTCACCAGATGGTATATCATATTTACCTGGTCAAAAATTAAATATTTGTACTTGTGATGATGAAGATCATCCAAATCAAGGTGTTGGTAGAGGTGCTCCAGAAATTGATATCATCGAAGGTGAAGTCGATACAACTTTAAATGTTGGTATCGCATCACAATCTATGCAAATTGCTCCATTCGATATTTGGTATATGCCAGATTATGATTTCATTGAAGTTTATAATTTTAGTACAACTAATATGAATACTTATGCTGGTGGTCCATTTCAACAAGCTGTCTCTGCTGTTTCAACTTTAAATACTACTTGGTATCAATTTGGTCAAGATGCTGGTTATTTCCAAAAATATGCAATTGAATATTTAAATGATGATGATGATGGTTATTGTCGTTGGTTTGTTGGTGATACTCCAACTTTCACAGTTTATTCAACTGCTTTACATCCAAATGGTAACATTGGTTGGAGAAGAATAAGTAAAGAACCAATGTCAGTTATTATGAATTTAGGTATATCTAATAATTGGGCTTATATTGATTGGAGAATGATTTTCTTCCCTGTTACAATGTCAATTGATTATGTTAGATTATATCAACCTTCAAATGCTCAATCCGTAACTTGCGATCCTGAAGGTTATCCAACTTATGATTATATTCAAGATCATTTGAACGTTTATTCAAATGCTAATTTAACTTCATGGGAAAGTGCAGGTTATTCATATCCAAAAAATATTTTAACTGGTAATTGTAAAAGTTCAAAATTTTCATTATAACTTAATAAAATTTAGCATGAGTCAACAAAACAAAACAAATCATAGACATATAGATACTTCAAAAAATAAAAAAAGAAAGTTAAAATTCAAATTAAACAAAATGTATAGATATAAAGATATCTAACATATACCTCAACCCTGCATAATAAATATATATATATATATAACTATTCAAATATTTAAACAAATAAGACAAAAAAAAATCAAAATTATATTAAAATATCGTAGGAGGAAGAAACATATATGTATATAAATTTTCTTATCTTTCGTATTCGTAATTTGCAGAACATCAAATACTAGATAAAGGTCATCTAGGACTAAGTTATATTAATATGAGATCATTGCCAGAGCTATATCTTTTGATATATATTTATTCGTTGTTTGATTCAAGGTGAAATAGTTTGTAATATATTATTAGCTCTCCGCAATTTTCTGTGTTCGAAGTAATTTTATACAGCGCGAGACAACAACAGCGAATATTCGAGACCAAAACATTCGAAACCTTCATGTAGATAGCGTTAGTAGGAACTGCAATTTAAAAGAGACGTATGTCATAATTGAAGAATATCAATAACTTTATAAGAGAAATAGTTTATTAATAGGAACTAGTTCATTTAAGGTATACCAATTTCGTTTCAAGCTACTATTAAACCGAACATTTAGTTCTTTCAAAGAAAGTCTATTTCGGTAATGAGTGAGCCTCAATCTTTAAAGGATGTTGTAGAGACATCGACTAACGTACGTCATGATATTTCAAGTTGGTTAAAAGTTAATTTTGAACAAACAATAGATAACAATAAACAAGAAAATACATCTGATGAATTACCTTTGAAAATTATTGAAGAATTGTTTCAATTCTCAAAACATATAACTGAAATTGAGGATCTAACAAATCTTGATTCGCATAACATATCAATTACAACATCGCAATTACTTTGTACTAGTCTATGTCAACTGACCTCTGAAAATATGGGTAAAATATACGATTCAGCTGAACTGATGTCTAATATATTAGCTGAAGAAAATGTATCAGAAATGGATCAAGATGATAAATCTAAAAGCAAGAAATCAAATTCAAAGAAGACTTATACTTATACATTCCCAAAAGAATTAGCAGCAACATGTTTAATTCAATTATTCGAACTTTTTGCAAAGGATATACATTCTTTAGTTCCCTTCTTATTACCAATTATTTTCAAGAATATCAAAAAGATTTTAGAAAAAAGTAAACATTTCCATGCTCTTTATTCTGTCACTTTAGCAAAACTTCTACGTTCCATGTTTAGAAATACAAACGGTAACTTTTTTGATACTACATATTCTTCTAAATTTACAAAATTATCAAAATCTGTCTTTGAAGAAATGAATAATAAACAAATCGATTATCCAGTTGATTTCATATCTGCATTAATTGAATGTTGGACTTTCATCTTTAAACAGGAAGATTATATCAAAGAACATAACAATGATATTATGGAAACTATATATCTCAAATTCTGGAAATCCGAAATTGCAGTATATGGTATTTCGAACGATTTCACTAGAATAATCACTGCCAAGGCTTTAGCAGAGATAATATTCGATTATCAATTTACCAAAAATATTATTAACTTAGAACAAGCACTAGAATTTTACATTAGAATATTCAGACATTCCCATTCAAGAGATGTTAGAGCAGGTTGTTTTGAATCCATCACACAATTTTTGACCATGAATCTATTGGCAGATAGTTCTTTCCTACATGACTGTAAATACCTGTATATATTACAACGTTTAAGTGCAATATTTTCTCAAAAGAATATTGCTGAGAGAAGATCAGAAACCATTATCAGATGGCTGAATATGTTTAAATCATTGCACAAACTTATTCTACCACACATTTCAGAAGCCTCTAAGAATCAAATATTATTTACATTACTGGGTTTAAGATCTGAGGAATCATTGGTTAACAATATAGAGGATATAATAAAGTTTCCGATTGAAGTTAGTTCCGAACAAACAAACCAATGGCACATCATATTTCAATTAGATATTATTGAATTGCTTTTGGTTACTTTATCATCATCATTCACCAATGGTTTAAAAATGAGGGATGAAGTAAAAGAGAAATTGATAAGGTTATCTATTTCCGACTTATACGTCGTTCGTTTATACTCTAATAGGGTATTGAAAATATTTTTGATCAACTTCCCAGATCTTCTGACACCGGTCATTACAGATTCTCTGTCAGCATTATCAAACACTTTCGATAATAAAAGTAAAACCGCTCTACCATTTGCACAATTACATGGTCATGCTTTAATTATTGCCAATTTAGTAGAAGTAATGGACAAGGATTATGTTCCGTATGAACTAATTATGAGAATTACGGTATTTGCAACCTCATTTATCAAAAATCATACAACATCCACAAATGGTGACCTCTACTTTAAAGGTCTTGTATGTTGGATTTTACTAACAGGTTTGATGAATTATAAGGATGAACAATATTTGTCTACTCAAAAGGCTCAATTGCTTCTATTTTGGAAGGTCCTTCTGACCCATTCCTTTACATATAGAACTGAAGAGGAATTATTTAGAAATCTAAAGACAAGAACCCACGCTCTGACCTGTTTGTTAACTTTTCTGAGTAATGCAGAACTTAATAAAGATCTATCAACCCAACTGTCTTATCTGCTAACTAAATGTTCAAATTTTAACCATTCTGTTGAGCTTAAGTCCGCCAGAATTGATGATGCCTTACTAGAAAATGAAAACAGAATAGTACAGATTTATTTACAGCTGGAAAAATTTATTAGATATGACTTCAATAGTTCATTATTAATATTGATCATGAAAAACTTTTCTGATCCAAACCTATATATCGAACCATCAAGTTCCATTTTACCGTCAGTAAAGTCAATAAAGAAAATATCTAAAAAAGATGATACAAGAAAAGAAAAGGTACTAGAATACAACATAGATGGACTTCTTCGTTTAGAGGATAACTTTGGATATGGTATTTCAAGTAAGATCGTTAATGAAGGTATAATCGAATTAAACTCTGGTAACGTTGAAAATATAATTACCGATGTACCTGGTTTATGGAACAATAACACCGACTATTGGTATGTGACATTCGAAGATGAAGTCAAAGCTCCAATTTCGAGACTACTATCCAATGATTCTTTAGTTTTATTATTCGGTAATAAGTCCTATGCAAAGGGTACATTGTATATGCCCAAAGTCACTACATCTCTAATTGATTTTTCGATGGAATTATTTTCGTCTGTCTTTCCATACTTAAACAGTAATATCCAATACTCTTTGATCGAAAACCTAAATCTTGCATTATTTTCAAAGAATACGACCTTAATGAGAAGTGTCGCAATATCTGCTAACATTTGTACCGCAATATACACGTCCTTACAAATAATCGAGAGAGAAAATATTCCACTAGATAAATCAGTAGGAACTTTGATGATTGAGTCAATCAGGAAGATCGGATTTAATAACGATAACTATTTGACATGCTTAAAATCAAATTGCATAGGTTTAATCATAGCAGCTGTGAGAAGGGGAATTGAAGCTGAAGAATCAGCGGACTTCATAGAGGAACAATGCAATATCATAATTAAGGCCCTTTCTGATAACGATGAACCATTTGTTAGAATGCTGAATATCCTGTCACTGTCGTCTATTTACCAACGAAATGCTACAATGGCCAGATTCGAAAATATATACGAAGTTTTGGTTACAATGATCAATGATCCCCATCCTGTAATCCATTCATGGTCATTAAAAGCTATGGATATACTTCTGAAGAAGCATTCAACCATGAACCCTGAACAAATATCGAGTCTTTTGACAGCTCTTCTAGATCACATGCTAAACCCACAATATGGTTACTATGGTAACTCAACATTAAGATATAACTATAATTCCCAGTATAATTCACATTATATGATTGCAAGTATTACAAACACGATAGTCGAAAATGTCGGTCCTAATCTAACGACCTTAGACCATAATGGTTTAACTGCTTTCCAAAACATATGTCTATTTTTGGCAACAAGTGGTGATTTACCTCAACAGCTGAAGGGTATCAAGATATATGAAAAAATTTCAATTTTCAAATTAACTAATGTTCTTAAAGATAACATGTTCATCCAAATTGCAGAAAATATTATTTCAAATTCACTTTCGTTAGGTATTGGTTCATCATATTTTGATGCAACATTTACGACCCGTCACGAACTTATCTCACGAACATCTAGTATCGATGCTGCCCTGCAATGTTTTGAAGTTTTCGAACAGTTGGCAAGACTCCAAAAAGGAAATCTATTTTTTAACAGACTCGAATCATCATGTTGGAGATATTTGGCTCTTTATCCTGGTTATGTGGTAATACGGGGATATTTCAAGGAATGGCTGAAGCAAACTCCGGATACTTTGAGATGGCTGGAAAAATTAAGACAAATGTTTGACATGACAAACGGTAAATTATTTAAAAATATCAATATAACGAACCATAATATATTGATAGAGAGGGGCGCCTTGAATATGGAGACAAAAGAAATTGCTGGCGAACTCGAGGAAAAGATGGAAAATGTAGATGATCAGTCCTCAGATGCAGAGAAATTACAGCTTTCTGATGCGTTACAATGGTCCACAAAAGAAACAATTCTGGGATTACTCGCTAAATTATGTATTGATGCCCAGGATGGAGGTACGCCTGAGAAACTGTCATTGAAAATACCAGAACTGATTAAATTATCTTTCAACGCAACATCTACCAATATAGAATCCATCAACAAACTTGGACTTTCCATTCTTCACATTATTTTGAAAATGTTTGCTAACATGCCTGATCATGAATATCCACGAAAGTCAATATTAGAGCAACATGAAGCTCAAATTTCCAGTGCGTTAGTACCTGTTTTCCATACTGGAAGCTCACCTGATGTTATTACAATGGCAATAAATGTGGGTGCAGAGATTATTTACTCCGGAATTCTTCCATCTGTCACTGAAAGTAGAATCTCTCAACTGCTGATAAAACTGTTAGATACATTTAACTCCGATTCATCATACATGACAATAGGTACAATACAGATTTCTACCAAAACAGCAAAACGTAAGATTGAACTTGCTGTTTTAAACGGGTGGGCAAAATTAATTCAATATGCTATCGAAACTGATGATGATAAACTTTTATCTTTTACAAAGCCATACTGGCCTATATTAACCCCTCTATGGATCGTTTCTCTGCGTGA
>JAXQGP010000628.1:0-12807 GCA_037040125.1 Kazachstania sp. M6911
ATCACAAATGACTAGTCTAATCCTTTGAAACCATGTTAAACATTTTAGATGTAACCTTACTACATAATTTCCGTCAAAATAGTTCCAAAACAATACAAACCAAAGAATGGAATATTTTGTGAAAAGAAGGTTTCGTGGGACCTATTTATAACTCCTTCTTCCTTCATAATGAAAGTGTGATTCTTCAATTAGTATTGATGTAACACATAAATGATTAATATTATATTATGACATAACAGTTAATAATATCAGCCCATATGAAATAGACCTGATATCGAAGAGAATAAAATATATTTCTTGAAGAGCGTTTCTTTTCAGAATATCACAAACTCTAAATTTTTCAATTATTTAAACGCGTAAGTAGTTTAGTGGTTAGAATCTATCGTTCCCAACGATGGGACCCGGGTTCGATTCCCGGCTTTCGCAATTTTTTTTGTTCCTCATTATTTGTCGTTCTTGTCATAACAGTCATCTGGTCATCCATCTTACGTTCTTTTCTGTCTGTGCTTTTTTGTTTCGTTTTGCTGTATTATTTATTATAATAAACTTCTAGTCAAGTAACGTTCCGAATAATCGAAAAATAAATATGCATAATCTGAACAGTTACAGGTATTAGAAGGATTATGTGGCTATGTATCCCTTCTTAAAACTAGTATTCTGCAATTTGAGTGGTATGAAACATTCACGACGGATTTATAACAAATTACTTGTCATTTGCGTTGTCTTATACCGCTAGATGGAACCTTCGATTGAATTCGATATATGGATATCTGGATAGATGTTGGTATTTTTCTATGGGCGCATCGCGACGCGTTATTCAATAGGTCTTTTCCAGCTTGGATAATTATTTGCAGGAATTAAAGATGTGGAAGTGAAATGAGACTACAGGGATATATTATTCTGATATTCATAATAATATCAAATGTTTCTATAATTTTAATATAAAAAAAAAATTCGATCAGAAAAATAAGTTACAACAAATCCTTACTTCAAGAAACTAGAAAATATTACAAAACATAATGTCAAGAAATTCTAACATCACTAAAATAATAGGTGAAGAAAACCTTAAAAAATTGCGTTCAACTAAATGTCTGTTAATTGGTGCGGGTGGTATTGGTTCTGAACTTCTAAAGGATTTAATACTAATGGAATTTGGTGAGATACATATTGTTGATCTTGATACCATTGATTTGTCTAATTTGAACAGGCAATTCCTCTTCAGACAACGTGATATTAAGCAGCCAAAATCTTCCACTGCTGTCAAGGCGGTTCAAGGTTTCAACAACTCCAAGTTAGTTCCATATGAAGGTAATATTATGGACACTACTCAATTCCCTCTACATTGGTTTGGTTCCTTTGATATCATTTTTAATGCATTAGATAACTTAGCAGCAAGAAGATACGTCAATAAAATGTCACAGTTTTTATCTATCCCATTATTAGAATCAGGTACATCTGGTTTCGATGGTTATATGCAACCAATCATTCCCGGTGAAACAGAATGTTTTGACTGTACTAAGAAGGAAACTCCAAAGACGTTCCCCGTCTGTACCATCAGATCTACTCCATCACAACCAATTCATTGTATTGTTTGGGCTAAGAATTTTCTATTTTCACAATTATTTACTGCAGACGTTAGTGACGATGATAGCTTAGAGGGTAAAGATTGGGGTACTACTGATGAGGATGAAATTAAGAGGATTAAACAAGAAACTAATGAATTACAAGAATTACAAAACATAATATTATCCGGTGATAATACTTTAATTCCAAAAATTTTAGAAAAAATCTTCATTCATGATATTGAGAAGTTATTGAAAATTGACAACTTATGGAAGACCAGATCTAGACCAACACCTTTGAAAGAGAATCAAACTGTAGCTGATTTGAATGACGAAAAACTAGATTTGAGTATCGTTTGGTCAATAACAGACCAAATTCAAAAATTCTCAAGTATTACAAATAAATTAATGCAACGTATGAAGGAGGAAGATAATCATATTGAGTTTGACAAAGATGATGAAGACACTTTGGAATTCGTTGCAACTGCTGCCAATATCAGATCCCAAATTTTCAATATACCAATGAAAAGTGTTTTTGACATCAAGCAAATCGCAGGTAATATAATCCCTGCAATTGCAACAACTAATGCAATCATTGCGGGTCTATCTGCACTTGTCTCCTTAAGAGTACTACATTTATTGAATTATGCCAAAGTTTCTACTCCAACTGATTTAAATATGGCTTTCACAGCTAAGGCAAGTAATATGTCACATAATAGATACTTAACAAATCCAACATTAACTAAACCGAATTGTAAATGCCCAGTTTGTCAGAAGGTTATCCGAGGTGTTATGCAAATACCAAGAAATATCTTTAGCACTTTAAAATTGAAGGATCTTATTAACATATTAAGTGGAAAATATAACTTCAATACAGAAGAACTTGCGATCCTTGACACAACTGGTCAAAGATTATTAAGTGATTTTGATTTTGATAGTTTAGATAATAAAACATTGAAAGATATTCATATTAAATCGGGTTCTGTGCTTTTAGTAACTGATGAAACTGAGGATGAGGAAGGTATGGGATTAAAACCACTTGAATTATATATTGATGACATTGAAATGGACAACGGTACCTCTGCCAATATTAACTTACCAGAAATTAAAATTCCAATGATGAAAATGACCACCGTAGACGAAGAAAATAATGAAAGCTCTAATTTAGAAACTGCTGTGATTCAAACAAGTGAAGTCATTACACTGGATCTTGATGAAGACGATAACTATGAAGGTTCCAAAAAACGCAAGTTACCGAATGCAGATTTTAGCGCTGAAAATAAGAAAAGTAAAGCAGATATCGGCAACATTACAATCATTGAGGAAGATGATATAATTGAACTGGACTAAATCTATTGAGCATAATCGGCATGACACTGATTGTACTAAAAATAAAGCTACATTTTTATATGTAAATAAATAAATTAATAGGTACATATTTTGTATAATATTATAAATGAGTGTCCAGTAAATATAATTCAATTCTTCCTTTATAAAGAAAAAAACCAAAACAAATATATAATTCTAAGTTCTCGTAGCAGAATTTGACCGACTTGTCCATCTTTGGAACCAAGATTCTCTTTTCTTACTTCTTGATAAGCGTGACTCGCTTTCATTACCCTTAGGCAACCCACCATTAGATGTATAACCTAATTCGTCAATAGATATACTCTTGGAGCTATCTATAATCATGGACATTGGTCTCACTCTGCTTAATGAATTAGAGCCAACTCTAACAGGCGATTTATTATCAGGAACTCTTAATAAGCTAGATGAATTCAATGGAGAACTATCATTTGAATAAACTCCACCTAATGAAGAATTAGATTTATCTATACTGGTTGCAATCTTTGGAACATTAAGTTTCCTCTTAGGGACTGGTGATTGAGTAATATCTGTATCCTCATCATTTGAAACTATTGCATCATCCCCTTCACCTTCAGTAGCAGAGTTATCACCGGTATCACTTAAAATACCTGGCTTATGTAGCCATGGGAATAGTTTTGTCTTTCTCTTATTACTAGATATCACATCAGGCGGAACAGGAGCAGATCCAATAGATCTCGAATGTGGTCTAGTTCTTGAGTTAGGTACTTGTAATTGTAAGGACATACCTAATTTATGTGCATCGTGCATCTGTTTCTCTGGTGATCTATCTGTAACTTTTGGTGAAGATGATAAATTTGATAAATTTCTTTGTGCAGTTGGTCTATTTGGAATATCTATAGCTTTACTTGAATTTGCGCCAGTAAGTGAAGTAGGGGTAATGGACCTAATTGAATGTTTAGAAGAATCTCTTTCTAAATCAGTTGGTTTTCTAGCAATTGCACCACTACTTGGAGTAATAATTCTAGGTGGATTAAATGAGTTCTCTGATGTGGTATGTACATTTGACTTTTGAACACTTCTATCTTGTTCCTCTTTTGTAATCTTTAATAAATTTGGTAATAGTTTATACGAGTATTCGATTAAAAATTCGACAACAAACCTTGACAATTCATATTCCTTTGGATCCATATCATGTTGTGGATGCGATAACATAGATGGTTGAAATATAGCGGCTAAATTTCTAGCAGTCATTAGATTCAATTGAGATTGTCTGGCGAACAAACTCATTAAATCTAATAAGTAAATTGTTAATTGTTTTGTATCGTTTGATAATTGAACAAATAATTCCTCGTATTCCTTAATAGCTGTTTTAATATCACGAGCCAATCTTTTCTTATGACGTTGTTTCCTTCTACGTTTAGATTCTTCATCGGTATCGTCTGCTTCTGTTTCTTTATCAGCTTCGTATGATTCATGTCTGTGTGATTTAACTAAATTTTCTTGAGGTGTTGTAGTAGGTACATAATTTTCGGTTGTAGATTCTTTCTGTTTTGATTTATCTTCTATTGTTACACTATTTTCTTTATTTGCATTTGGATGAGAAATATGACGACTTAGCATGTGTTTGATAATTCTTGGTTTATCCTGTATTGGTTTTCTAAAACTTTCATAAAATTCTAACGGTATCAGTGGTTCTTCTAAATTATTTAAATATCTTCTTAATAATGAAGCAACATCATGTATACTATAAGAATCCCAATTATTAAATTTTGCACCATAAGTTGGTGGAGTTGAGAAAATAAATTGTAATTCTTTAACTCTTTTACCATTACCTGCAATACGGAAAATACCCGGAGTTTCTAATCCGTTAGCTTTTAAATACGCACCACATTTTGCGATAATGATTGGGATTCTACCAAAACTGACTAATTCACTTTGAACAATGACTTCGGCAGAAGCCACACTTAATGATTCCGATAACGAAACACCAAAAACACGTCCGACAAATCCGTTTCGATCAGTTAAGAATTTATCTCTATGGTCTTTAAATTCAGCAGAGCCGACACTTGAACTTAGCAAATTATCATTCCTTTGTGAATTGATTCCTAAATGAGATGGATGATGTGGTTTATTTGGTGAAATTTGTTTTGTTGTACTTGAAGTTGAATTATATGAATATGCTCTATTAGTTAAGATTGGTCTTGGTTGAGATCGTGAATTCTGACCGTTATTATCATTATTATTATTTATTGTATGGACATTTTCTGATGTCGGTAGTGATTCCGATGATACACTTTTTGGGTTGCTAAGTAATTGTTTCCAAAATTGTGGCATTGTGCAGTTGTGATATATGGGATGTTAGCGGTATCTTGAAATTGGTAGTGTGATAATACCTTGTTTATATAATATAACAGACTAATTTTTTGTTAAAAATAGACGCCAAGTTTATCAAAAAAGGAGTAATAGTGAAGAACACGAAAATTTAGTAATAATTAAATTAGAGGCGGCCTTAACTGTATGGTGAAACTATAAGGACAAAGTTTCAAACGTGACTTAATGCAGGGCTTTGTTTAATAAATTAAGTTACAACGGAATTTTAAAATTTGGCGTTGCATAAAACGAGATAATGTTCCTTTCTTGTAGAAATTATTCTTTAATGTAGATTGGCAATATGGCTGTGTAGCTGATTTTAGATATACAACAAAAAAACGTCCCTGAGTAAATAGATATTAAATATATTTGTTATGTTACCGTTCTTCTTTACTGTGGACTATCCTGTATTTGGGGCTTAGAGTTCTTTTTGATCTCTTTGAATTTTAGGTTCGCTGCTGCGGATTCCAAAGAAGAAAAAAATTATTAGAGGATAAATGTAAAACTAGGCGTTGAACTTAAATTGACTGGCTTTTACTTATATTAACAGAAGTAAAGTAAATAAATTTTTGATAAGTTTGCTGTTTTGAAATCGATGCTGATATATTTCCTGTTTTTCGTGGGTGGGGGGACGAAATTAGTATATTCATCATCTAATTTTTTCTTATATTTTAATTGAGAAAATGAATTCTGTTTTCAACGACATTTGTTACTTTTGACTTCCTAATTGGGCATTCTGGAGGCAGATCGCGTTACCCGTTACGGGGGGTTTTCCTATTTGGGAAAGGGCCCGTCGATGGGAAATGTCCATTATTATTTCCCGATTAGGAAAAAGTGGTCTATATATAGAGCAGGGACCAATTTACTTTTGATATACATATATTCTATGTAACTTGTTGCTGTACGCAGAGGCTCATTATTTGTTGTATGCAGAGATTTATGATTTTAATAAAATTTACAAAAAAGAAATAATTAGAAAATATTATTATTATTACTATATAACGAACCACCAGGTCCCGTCTATTGGTTAATTTGAACGTAATTACCTGGGAACACACCTTGTTGACCATTGTATGAGCCTGTCCACCATTCATTTGCGTCGGCGGTACGTTGGATAATCGTTATTTGTGCTCCAGCAGGGAAAGTTAGATCACCTTGAGCTTGAGCTTGATAATCGTATAAAGCTGTACATGTTTCAGCACCTGCTGGAGTTGCAGCTGCTGGAACGGCAGCTGCCGGAACAGCACCATAAGCAGGAGGAGCAGCTGCAGCAGTTGGAGTTGCACTGTAAGCTTGTTGAGCCATGGTAGCTTTTTCATCATAACCACCATAACCTGGTACAGCACCGGGTACTGCAGCAGCTCCGTAACCTGGTTGGGCGGCACCTGGCACAGCAGCAGCTCCGTAACCTGGTTGGGCAGCATAGCCTGGAGCAGCACCATAAGCACCTGCTGTTGCTGCAGGTGTAACACCTGGAGTATACGCACCAGGAGTTGGGGAACCTGGTGGAGCATCTGGATCATTAGCACCGTATCTTTTCCTTGTCATTTCTAATTTCGCTTTAGAGTAACCAATTTTGAAATGTGTAATAGTTAAAGAATCTGCTTGTTCTTCGACGTTACCACGTTTTAAGGCGAATGCTTCAACGATATCACTGGTTAAATCAAAATAAGGAATTTTCATATCTTGAAATTTATTGTATAAAGTGTAAAAAATGTTCAATTGCATGTAATAGAATGACACAAATAGAGGTTGAACAAATTGAGCCTCTAAACCAAACAGAATAGGTAATTGTGTCTTCATCATTTCGTTATAATAATCATATTCTTGTTGAGCAACTTGCATTTCTGCTTCAGCTTTATACATTCTTTCCTCATCCTTAGCGGTTGGTTCGTCTTTCTTTTCATATTTATGATAATTGTTTAATCTTCTGTCCAAATCCAATTTTTTATGATTTCTCTTTGTTGCCATCTTTCTAATATAACCAATAACTTTCAATAATTCTTGGCATGGTTTGACGATTTTCTCTTCAATTAATTTTAAATCTGGTTTTAGAGTTTCTTGTAATTCCGCGACAATTGCTCTATATTGTTCACTTGCCTCAATACCATCTGGATTATCTTCTGGGATGGTTGCATTTGGATCAGACATTTTACCCGAGATAGGTTTAAATATTTCTTCCATTGCCTTAGCGAAACCAATCTGATGTGTCAACATACCGTTGACAGCGGTCGAATATCTCTTGGATTCATCACTTAATTTTTTAGTCTCATCTTCTAATTCTTTAAATCTTCTTTCTGCATCCTCGTAGACAGGGTCGACAGTCTGTTCCCCCATCTTGAATTTCTGACGGAAATTCTGAGGTGCTCTCGTGATTGCCTTAGTAAAACCTTTAAAACTCATCGCAACGTAGCGTAGTCAGTTACTCCTGTGTATCTGAGAGTATGTGTAGTTACGTGAAGTAGTCTTGTTTCTAATATGTTAACACCACTCTCCATATATATGTATAAAAGGGGCATACCATTCAACTGTTCATAGCTGTCCCCAGCGTGTGTGTTCTCTCATCCCCGCTGCAACTGGGCAAAGTAAACGCAAAACGCAAACGCAAGGGCCATCAGCGATATAATAACAAGAAAAACACATTTTGTGCGCGGAAATCGCCGTAGTGAGAACAGCAATCCCGCCAGAGGTTACCCTGGGCCACCACTCTCGATTTTTCACTTCTATCAGCATTAAAAATTATGGTCATTATAGTAATCGTTACAGCTGTATTATACCACTGCTATGCCACTGCTATAGCGGTGATGAGTGGTGGCTAAGAGTAGTGGTTGGCATCTGATATTTAGCGTAACGCAAGAGACACATACAGATTGTGAACGGTGGTGTTAGCAGTGGTTCAATAGTATGTGCAGCAGTGGTACAGTTCAGTCTATATAATATTACAACATACCGTTTTGTGCACATGTGCACGTCCTGGTATCACAGGTAGAGATCTTTTCTCAATGGTATGTGTCACCACAGATACAGATACAGATAGACTTATTAGCTCTTTGTACAGATACCCAGCGGCATAACACCCTCTCTGTTGTTCCTGGATGAACTCGCACTATATTGATGCGAGACATTCGTTGTACGTTCGGGTCTCCGTAATAAATAATGTATGTAATTTTGTAGTGTAGTGTAGCGTAGCCATTTCCATATTTCTATGTGATACAATTTCTTTAACCACATTCATTGAGTTAATAAACTACATTTTATTATCTGTTCTAAGATTTACTGTTACATAGAAACATTGCCCCATTATCATATAATGGTATCTGAACTAATAATACAATAACAGATCTATCAGAAGTTCAAATAATATTCATATCACCCACCCCTATTCTTATAGCATTCAATAATGTCCAAAAAATCCAAACATAACCATCAACAACATAATCATAATAAATCACAGCAGCAGCAGCAACAGCAGAGGATTAATAGATCTTCTTCTTGTTCATCTCAATTGCTATCTCATGATGATTTCTATTCAGATTGTTATTCAACTTTCTCACAAGTGACAACTTCAACGATTAACGATATTGATCATTTACCGTATGTACTTAATTTGAGAACTTTAACAATTGTAATAGGTGCAACAATAGGTGGATTATTATTCGGTTATGATACAGGAGTAATCTCGGGTGTATTATTATATTTAAAACCGGCAGACTTACAAAGATTACAACTCACAGATTTAAATAAAGAATTAATTACTTCAAGTACAAGTATAGGTTCATTTTTCGGTTCCTTAATTTCATTTAAATTAGCAGATTATTATGGTCGCAGAATCACGCTAGCAATATGTTGCGCAATTTTCATATTGGCATCTATATTAATGTCAATGGCACATACTTTGACAATCTTAATCATTGGCAGATTGATCGTTGGTTTAGCAATTGGTACTGCGGCTCAATGTATACCTATTTATCTTAGTGAAATCTCTCCTGCAAGGATACGAGGATTCATGCTAACTTTAAATTCAATCGCGATTACAGGTGGTCAACTGTTATCTTATATCATATCGTTTTTGTTGAAGGATACTGTACATTCATGGAGATACCTTTTCGGTATAGCTGCATTACCTGCATTATTATTTATATTAATATTGGATTTTATTCCTGAATCACCAAGATGGCTAGCACACACTCACCAATATGCAGAAGCACAAAATTCTTTAAGAATGTTATACCCAAATGCAAACTCTTTGCAAATTAATTTAAAATTAAGGAAATTAATTATGACTATTAATAAATTACAAAAATATGATAGATCACAAACGGCAAATGATATTAACTCAACGACACCATTGTTATTAGAAAACACTTTACCATCAACTATTTTACAACAACAAAATATTAATCGGAACACACGAAGAAATAATACAACTACTCCCTCCCATCAAAGAAAGAAAAGAAAAATGGAACCTAAAACTAAAAGAGCTTTAATTATTGGTTGTACACTAATGTTTTTCCAGCAAGTCTCAGGTTTCAACGCATTCATGTACTATTCTCCAATCATTTTCTCAAAATTAGATACAAATAATCCTTTGATTCCTGCAATGATTATTGCAGCTACAAATTTCGTCTTCACATTCGTTGCACTATTCTTAGTAGATACATTAGGAAGAAGAGCAATATTATTATACACAATTTGGATAATGATCCTGGGTTTACTATTGGCAAGCATAGGTTTTAATCATAATAATATTAATTTATTAGTAGGGTCATTGATTGTTTATGTTGCAGGTTACGCATCTGCATTAGGTACAGTACCATGGAGTTCAGTAGAATTCTTACCACTAAATCAAAGATCATTTGGTGCATCATGTATATCTTGTACCAATTGGTTAACTAATACAATTGTATCATTGACATATTTATCAATAATGAATAGTATAGGTAATGAAAATACAATGATTTGTTTCGCCTTATTCATGCTTCTAGCTTGGGGTTTCGTATTTATTTGGTATCCAGAAGTCAAAGGTTTATCATTAGAAGAAATTGGCGAAGTATTCGCTAATGGTATAGACGTTCATTACATATATAGAAATTATTATTAAATGAATTCATGTTTCTTATATAAATATTTCTGAAATCTTTTCAGATAATGATTTTGTAATTTTTTTATTACCTGGTGCATCACCTAATTTGTGAAACATTAACATCTTAGCCTCCAATTCACTGGAACAATTGCGATATGCTGTAAGAATATGATTTAATGTAGGAAATACGGATTGAATAGCAATAGCTTTCTCTAATGAAACGCCATTCACATACATTAATATTTGCACAGTTAATTCACCTATCGTTGGTGAATCATTTTTACCCATAATTTCTTGAAAAGTATTAATCGTATGACAACATTCTAAATTTGTCTTGTCACTAAATTCCATTTGAAATTTCTTCAAAATTTTAGTATATTCATTTTGATCCTTTAAAGTTTGTGGATACATCACCAACAAATCCTTCTTATGATAATGATGTTTCACAATAGAATCCAATACATACAATTTCTCAACAGTATCTGTGCTATTCATGGTTCTTATCACAGAAAATCTATAATATATTAAAATCATCCATAATGCAGTCTTTAATGCCTCGGCCATGTTAACAACTGAACTTTGCATTGTTTCTTCAATCAAATAATATTTTTGACTACATCCACTCTTCTCTAATCTATTTTTTTGTTCCATAAATCTATTATCTTTAATACTTGCAGCTAAATCATCTAATCGTTTCCTTTCAATAATAGTATTCAAAACACAACAAAATTTAGTCTTTTTGTGTATTGCAACCCAAATAATATCACCTAACGCCAATTGTCTCGTTTCCATCTTAATACCTTTACGGTTCATAGCCTCTGAGAAAAATTCACGTTCTTGTCTAGATTTAACCTCTCTATAATCAATCATCGGGCGTATATCATAGGTCCCCTTTCGCCAGATTTCATAACTGATCCCACCGAAACGTTTCCGATTCATATGAATCTTGCCTGTAGGTGAAGCCACATGAGCTTTATTAATATCAATAGAATTTGGCTCTACCGATGTAGGTGTACTTTGTAATGGTTTCCGTCTCTCAGGTGTGCTTACTTGCATAGATCGATCATTTTCTTGTGAGATATTACTTAAAGCTGAAGCAAAAGATGTTTCATTGATCCTTCTAATACCTTCCTCATTCCTTAACAATTCACTTAGATTCATAGTACGTTCATTTTCCAAATCAAGTGATATCTCGTGATCTTGATGATCATGCTTTTCATTTTCAAAGACTATATTCCCAGTAGACTTTAAAGTTTTGGCTAATTCAATACCTTCAGTAGTTAAAGTGTACCTTTTAGGTCTACCTTCCTCGAGAACCAAAGAATTTTTCAACAAAGAACCTATTGATGACCAAGCACCATAAAATTCACCTGAAGAAGGATTTGAGCTCATACTGCTACCCGCATATTTTTGACTTACTCCAACGATTTCATCTTTAGTGACCGGTCTTCTCACTGCATTTAATTCTAATAATCCAAGTAGTATTGCATATCCACCAGATTTCTGCTTTGGAATATATTTCCTTTTCTTCCTTACTGGTCCACCTTCTTTTGTATTGGAATTTTGATCACTTTGTAATGCAGTTACCGTCCTTCTTGGTGCATTTCCAGGTCTTATATTAGGTGTAACATACGTTGGAAATTCTTTACCATTCTCTCTACAATATTTTTCAAGTTTATTTTCTAGTGCTGTCACTGTCTTATCACCGATACCTTTCACTTTCTTTAAATCTTTTGGGTGATAAAATATTCCTTCTGCTGCTTCAAGGTTTGCTTTAGCTTTGAAATACACTTGTTGCAATCTTTCTTGATGGCTTGCTGCATTCAGCATATCTTGTAATAGTTCTAAATAAACATATTTGAAATTTTCAACAGTCATATCGTCTTGTTTTGTTTCATTGAGCTTATTAAATTTGTAGTTGCTTTGAATGTGGTTTCAATAATACCACTGTGATATGTTATTATTCACTATTACACATGTCTTGTTTAAATCATTTTTGTTTACATTTTAAATAGTTCATTTTCTTTCGCGAATCATCGAAATAATAAATAAAAAATATAGCACCGATTAAAAACATGATAAGTTCATATAGTAGTACAAACAACAATATACATCTTGAAACATCTATATAATTGCAGAAGTCTACAAACACGAAACGTTTAATATTTTAAATCTTAATTTTCTTTACAAATATACAATAATATATGAGATTTGATTAAATATGTTTTACGCTAAAAATGACAATTAGTATCATGGAGAATTAAACTACAAATAAATTATAAATAAAAAGGATAATCACTTTATATATGTGAAAACTTCTTATAATTTATCGTAGTATTCTTGCCAGCCTGGAACTTCTTCCTTCATACCGTGTCTCTTACGAGCAGCAATAACAATTTCACCAGCCTTGGTGGTTGGATCTAATGGATCAGAGTTAATAGTGGCCCAGTGATCGAAAACCAT
>JAXQGP010000629.1:0-12663 GCA_037040125.1 Kazachstania sp. M6911
GGCATACTCCGACACACTTCGTCCCGGGTAATATCAACTGCATGTTCGGACTTCATAAATAGTTCCAAAACAATACATATTCATTCTTTATATAATGTACAAGATTACCGTCTTGCATCACACTGACAATCTCTGCTATTTTTGTACATGATGATATATCTATCATATCCATGCGGCTGAGCATAAACTTCCAAACAGTACAAAAGGTTGCTGTAATTGTTTTAGGCCCTTTACGACTGTACTGTTTGAAACTATTTGTCTAATATGAACATACAATTTATATTAGTTGTACAAGGTATATCAGAGTACACACCCTCGAGACAAAGAAAGTGTTATAAAAAAAGAAAATAAGATAAAAAGAAAGACAAGTAATACAAGATTATATAAAATGTACCTTGGCTAAAATTAGTTAAGTCACAGAAAATATATATACTTTTATACTTCAATTTAAAATAACTGATAGTGACTAAATAAACTATTCAACGTAAGTTTGGCTAACAATTCATACCACAAGCATGTTTCATACAGGTATACTCTATTTATTAATGGTAGCAAATATAATAATTGCACAAACAAAGAATACAAACCCTGTTTTGTCATCATAGTCATATATATAATTAGGAATAAGACATTTATATATTTCCACACTAATTATAATAACCTTGTAGATAGACTCTAACGAATGAATCAGGGTTTAGTTGTTCGAATATTTTAGCATACTGCCGAACCCATAGAGATAATTCTTAGGCGCAACTTAGTTGTGTTTATAGTGGACTATTTCAGTCTCTGGGAGTCAATAACGAGCTAAGATTAGTTTAAGAGGTTGATTGCAGTGCGATAGTGCTGTGATTAACCTATATATATGGTGCTAATTACAAATGTGTTACTTCTGATGAATGATCGAAAGAATGAAAATAAAAACTTAATGCAGAATGACCGTAATTGATAGATTAAGAAAGGGATCGAATTCAACGGAAAAGTAAAACAACTTTAATCACATCATATAAATAAATTGAAATCAGTTTTTCGACCATTAATTCCGAAACTAACGGTTTAGTAGATGGTTAACAATGTTTCATTAGCAAAACAATTTTCATTCGAACAATCACAGACTTAAAATGTTAGAAGTAATTTGAGTCCCACTTAAAACTCCATCGAGACTCTTCAGATGTTATAAGTAAATTTAAATGGAATCCATTAAATTAATGTAGTGGTCAAATTCTTCAACGTAACTATATGTTTTAACAAATTGTGCTTATTTAATAGAATAAAAACAAATTCACCAAAAGAGAGGTTTCAAATTAATATTTCAATATTTTCATATACCATTTCCGAAAGGAATACTACGACTAGTCATGAAAATATCATGAAAATCTCACTTATTTACACGCTGATGTCAAAAGTGTATAAGAACGACCTTAAAGTGTCAAATAAAATTGAAACATAGAAAGTTGGAACTACAGTTTGTTTTCATATTCTTACTCTAACAAATACTTCATTTTATTAATAATTAATTTGATTTATTAATTTCTAAATGCTTAACTCGATCATTACGAAATCATCGTCCCATTCAGGGACGATAACAATGTTGTTTTTGTTATTTTGCTTGATCTTGTCAGATGTCGCTCAGGCGATATCTTAAGCAGTTACCGTGAATACCTGAAAAAAATAACATAGTAAATAAAGACATCCATGATTATAGTTATAAAGAGAAAGTTGCCAAAGCAGGGGTAAACATTTATAATTAGGAGTTTCTATCACCTTTATAGTAACTGTACAGCTAATTAAACCCATAATTCACAATAAACTTCAATTAAAATGAATTTTTTAAATGATGGTGATCAAATAAATTTAGATTTACCTGAAACTACCGCGATCGACCGTAATCTATTTCCCAAAGATGTAACAGATCCATCTGTGATTTCAGAGACAGAATTCGATGTTGACGAATTTCTAATGAAGAACAATTTTCATTATACACAATTAGATCCATTAATTAGGGATATGTCAAGTTTATCTGCAGATATAATGTCTGACTTGTTAGAGCAAGTTTCCTCAAATTATGAACATTACTTACAGTTTTTCAAAACTTATACATCAGAGGACAATGAAATAATGTTACAAGTGCAGGAGATTAAGAATAAATTAGATACATATATGAGTGGCTTCGAAACGTTAACGAAAAATGAGATTAATAGCAGCAAAGAGGTCATAGCAGATACAGTTGAATATTTACGTAAGCTAGACGATATAAGCATCCAACTAGCAACTCATGAGGAATTAGCCAAGGATGTTGTTTTAAGTAAAGAACTGAGCAAATCATTACATTCGTTATGTGGTATAGAAGAAGCAGATGAATTACTTTGTGCAGATTTGGTAAAACAGCTAAATGAGTTAATTTCTAAGTCAGAAAACTTATTATCGTCATTAGAATCTATAAATTCACCATATATTCATCATTATTATAATGAATATCAAGGTATAATACAAGAATTCCAGGTATCGTTGAAAATATTAACAGATAAATGTCTGGCAGATCCAAAAGCATATCCTACCCTGGCACTGAGTCTGGTTACCCTAATAAAATGAGAGTAACTGACGAATAAGCATTAATGACAAACATAAATTCACTGTCGATATACATATATATCATATTTTATAGATTTAATTAATTAAAGTGCAATTGATTGAATTTTTATATATCTGTGAAATATGGCGCAATAGATACATTATATAAAGAAACAGAAAACATAGAATGATGAATAGAAGGACAAATAATTAAAACCTAAACGGTTCATAAACAGGACTGTTCAAATTTTTTTAATCATTCGTCATTTATTAAATGCATATTATATTTTTATTTATTTATTATTTTCTCATTGTGATACTAATATTTCTTCAGATCAAATTTTGTTGTGTATATGATAGTTGTATGGAATTAAGTATTTTTAAATGTAAAGGATGGATTTTATTTATAAAAGAAAAGAAAAATGAAGGTACACTTCATAATACAGATATTTTTAAAAGAGGTAAAATCCGATTATGATCTTGGCTTTTCCTTCTTTTCCTTCCATAAAGCTAGTAAAGAGACACCAGAGACCTTAACGACCTTGAATCTAACACCTGGAATATCACCCTTAGCCTTACCCTTTCTACCGAAACCAGCTAGTAAAACTTCGTCATTTTCATCAACGTAGTTTAAACAACCATCATTTGGAACGAAAGCAGTAACCTTCTTACCGTTCTTGATTAATTGAACTCTAACACACTTTCTGATAGCAGAGTTAGGTTGCTTGGATTCAATACCGATCTTTTCTAAGACGATACCTTTAGCGTGAGAAGAACCACCGAATGGAGAGGACTTGAAGGCAGTACCCAAAAGTCTCTTCTTATAGTTGTTTTCGGCCCAACGGCTGTAATAAATAAAGATTTCTCAAATTATCGTGAATGATAAATTAATAAGAAAATATGATTGTTAGTAAATTTAATTCACAAAATATGAGTCGTATATATGACTCTAAACAATTAAAAGTGGTTGTTTTGAACTGTAGGACGGCATTGGTGTAATTAACCATACATAAATATAAGTTGGAGTAGGGATATGTTATTCTTTTTCATATGTCCGATTGCTGCTTTTACTTCGTAGCAGCGTATGCATCATTATATGGATAACTATCAGGTGTTGCTAGTATTTAATATTTGTTATTATATTTACCTCATGAAATCCTTCTGCATCCGCGGTTTATCTTTTCGTATATGATATTATCATTTCACCCATGGAATATCTAAAATCTCTATATCATTGGTGGCTATCAAAGTCACACAATAAAATGTCCCTAATCTTAACAATTGCCCCTCTTAAATTGTCTAAACATATTTTCATTTAAACATACTTGTTTCTTCTGTGGACACGTAGCTTTCTGGCAGAGTTAATACCTCTTGGTTTACCGGAACCCATTTTGTATAGTTTGTTGACGGTTTATTTCAAGTAAGATCAGATTCAACTACTAATTAACTACACTTTTTATACATATCCATTGATTTTAACATATCTAAAAAGATACTTGAAGAAAGTTCTCAATAGCTGTGTGATACCGATGTATTGCTAGAGGGTTCAGCTACAGTAAGTAATCAGTATGTCTCCATCTGGTCATCGCACAGTATTCTCAGCAGATGACGATACCCGCTGCTTGCTATTGTCTGCATGTTTGTTGCTCTTCACATTACAAAACTGAGCAGCTGAAAAATTCACTTTCAGAAATTTTTCACAGATTGTGACAATAAGACGAAGCGGCACGGACCATTGAAATTTGTCGTCAACTTTTGTGAAAAATATTGTCAAATTTGAGAAAAAGAATGAATAGAACTGTTGGTGCAAGGATGCACAAATGCAGTCCCAGATATATTTGATCTGAAACCGAAAATATTTGTTTTGCAGTTACCTATTTGGCATAATTAAGAGAAGTAATTATCGAGATGACATAGGTATAGTCACGACTAAAAGAAAAAGTTCGAAAAAAATTACTATTTAATATGCAGGTGTCTACTGTACATAATCAGGAGAACATTAAGAAATATACAGCGGTTCTAATCGCCCAATATTTGAAGAAACAAGGTTATGATGACACATTGAAGTCATTTTTAAGAGAATCATCTATTCCAATGTCAGTAGTTACGGCCGATAATGATTCTGCTGCACAAGGTGATGATTTAAACTCGATTATTTCGGAAAGAATGCGTTATAATGACCATATACTACAGAATAAATTAAAGAATCTATCTTTGAATGAACAACTACCACCAATTGATCCAAATATATACCCATTGAAGAGATGGAATTTCGACTGCAAGTTTGAAAATATAAAATATCGTAATATTGATGGGATTCCAATTATGCTTAACTTCTGTGAGAATGATGACGATAATATTATTGTATCCACATCTACGAGACAATTAGAGGTGTGTAATTCGGATTTAACAACAATGACACAATTAAAGGATCAACAAAATAAGTCATTTGGTATAGTTAAATTTGCCGGTCCAATTGTAGGTAGTAATTATTACTTTATATGCTCGATGTTTGGTGAAATTGTTTTATATGATGAATCATTTAAACCATTACCAGGATCAGCATTTAAACCACATGAAAGAATGGTAACACATATACAATTTTCTAAAATTGATACAAATACTTGGTACATGTTAACAGCTTCTATGGATAACACTTTAAAGTTAAATATATTAAGTCTGTCAAAGAACGAAAACGATACTGTGAATTCAACTTTCTGCGAAATATGGAGTACTAAATTATTATCTACGTGTACTACATTAAACATGGCAAAAACGAAGGTTAATATAAATGGAGAACCAGTAACAAAAACAGTGTTTTTTTTAACAAGAATGGATTTTACACATATTGTATGCTATACAATTGACAATGACAAACATGACGTAGAAAATTGTTATAATATTGCATTGAATAATGCACAATTCAGTACACATTCATTTAATGTCAGAGATATTGTACTAATTAATACTGAGAAGGATGAGAACGGGAATGAATCTATTACAGGGGGAACAATAATTTGTGTCGCAACTTCGCATATTCCATACATGAGATTGGTTATGTTGAAATTTCCAGATCTGTCGTCATGGCTGACAGAAAAGCCTGATACTGTAAAAACATATTATGATACGATACTTCGAAATATTGCAACACAGATACCTCAAGATTCATACTCTCAACCAATTATGCGATATGTACAAAAATTTAATGGTATAATTATTGGCTCAGATAAAGGAATATACGCAATTGATCTACTCAACGGGGAATCATGGAAATTAGATACAACAACTGACATCGATATACAAAGAATAAAATCCATAGGCATTAACCAATTAAAATCTGAACTGATCATTGGGTCAGCTATGAAAACAATTTATCATTGTAATATATAATCACACAATGAATTTGTTGAGACACATATGAAGTAGATCAAAATGTAATATTATACTTAATAATGAAGTATCATACAAGTTTTGTTTACATTTTTTATTTATTTATTTATTCATTTATTTATTTTATTTGGTAATATATATGCGTGCAATAAGAACCATGACAATTATGTGCTCTTTTACCATAAGACGGAATCACAGAACAGATGGTATTGTTTGAGGACTACTCATTTCATATTTTCAATTTCAAATTGATATATTCATGTAATTAAAATTCAACCTGGTTAGTACTAGAAAAATTAGAATGGAAATTATCAGAATTATTATTTCTATTGTAATTGTTGTTATAATTGCCTCTGTTACCACCTCTGCCTCTGCCTCTACCGCTGCCTCTGCCTCTGCCTCTACCCCTAAAATTACCTCTTCTGTTGTTGAATCTTGGTCTAGCTGATGATTCACCAAATGTATCCATATTTAATGCTTTTTCTTCTTGCCATCTCATATTTGTATTAGTTTCTGCAGACGTAGAAATGGAATCAAAGAAAGAAGATTTTTTGTTATAGAAACCTTCTGGATGTTCTTCGCCATTAGCCTTTTCAACCTCTTCAATTTCATCCATTACATGACTTTCTGGTGCCTCCTTAGCAAATTTGGCATTATTAGAAGTAAAATCAAAATCATCCTTTGGAATTTCAATCTTTCTTGATGGATCTTGTTTCTGTCTACGATTGTTATTATGATGTGCTCTATTCTGATGACTAGTATTCTCTCTTTCAACTTGATTTACAGCTTCTGCAGCAGCTTCCGATGAAACGCCAACGTTGGTACTTCCTTCAGTTGGGGCATATACACCGTAATCAGCAACAGCCGCAGGCAAGTTTTCCTTTGGTAGATTAGCTGGAGTTTGTTGTATGTCTGGCTGTGAATGTGCTTGTTGTTGAGGAGGAACGTCCTGCTGTTGTTGTGAAGGAGCAGCAGCAACATTTTGTGGACGTAAAACAGGCTGAACCTCATCTAGACCAACTTCAAGAATACTTAAATCCTTAACATCGTTACCATTGAATTGAACTGTCTTATAAACTGTAGGACTTGGGTAAATTTCTTCTGGACCCCAGTTCTTACGACCTTCTGTACCGAAACAACGGACGTTGTTTAATGTAACGGTACCTTTGTCAGAATCAATGTTCTCTAATAGACCAACATATCTGTTATCTGTCACGGAGATCAGGGAAATTGTCTTACCAAAATATTGTGACATAGTTGTAATACTTTCGCTATTCGGTTTTCTTCTAAAGTTGTGATACTCTAACTATTACGTAATTTAACACGTTACAGTAATATGAATCACATTTAAATACCATCAGGTAACTTTCAACCTTGATGATTTCTTGAAAATATTCCAGATAGTTCCAACTTGGTTTATTCTACCGTGTTTTCCTGTCTGGAAAATTAATTTCTATGTAGATATTGAGGTTCGTGGAAAGCGACAGCATTTCCAATTCAACAATATCATTTTTAAAAGGATATATTATTGACATTCATCTGGATGATACGACAAATAATAGTTTATTCAAACTTTATATAACTGCATATGTAAGCTATACGTATCTGTATGATGAGATCAATCAGGTGGCAGTGTTTCGAAGCACATTACCAACTCGTTTCATCACAATTGAGCACATAATGTTATGCTGTAATCTAGAATTTACAACTTGAAATTAAATGAGTTCACTGACAACAGTTAGACCATATGTATTCGTATAATTAGCTAACCGATCCGCTCTATTTCAGTTTTATTTCACCTAAATGGTGGTCTATCCTTAATTGATTTTGGTTTAGTAGATGTTCGTGTTTTATTCACCCTGCTAGATGGATCTGATATACTTGTATTAGCAGAGTATGTACTTCTTCTTGCAGTATCTCTTGATATTGGTCTGCTAACATTTCTTGTTGGTGCACCTACAACAGAGGGTCTTCCAGCTCTATTATTACCAAATTCCCTAGGAACAATACCATCATTTAAACGTGGATTTCCACGCTCATCCTCAAGTAAACTATTCCTAATTGTGTGCAAAATTGATCTTCTTCTCAACCTACTTGATTGTTTTAATGAATCATTTGTGCTAACAGATCTCTTGTTTGACGTTTGTCTCTGGGAATTGGTTAACGTAGCTGATCTTTGTATTGGTGGATTTAATACAAATGATTCCTCACTGTTATTATCATCATACATGTTTTCCTTTGATATCTCATTGTCACCTCTGTTTGTTAATCTCCTTCTTGGAATATTATTTGATATGGTGCCTTTGGCAGGGAATAAAGGTTCCGAGAATTTAGTTGTAATAGTTCTTTTATCTGTTGTACCGGCGCTTTTAGATCTTAATGAAAATAATTCTTTTTCTACTTGCAAACGTTCTTGTTTCAATGTTTGTAAACGTTTAATACCTCTTAATTCTCTTTCAATATCTGAAGGGACACCTGGAAAATCCGTACATGCTGAGGTACAAAGAATCCCATATAATAATGAACCAAATGACTCGTTGAAGTCTACAAGATTATCATGTATATTGTTTAAACGCATCATATTACTGTCTAATGTGACAATTGAATCAGTCAACTCTCTAATCTGGGGTACTAAATATTCTTTCAACACGTTCTGCTCTCCATCAATATCAAATCCAGTACCACTGGTTCCACCAGTGCTGAAACTATCGGTACCGTTTGCACTTACAATAGATGATCTTCTCGAACCTGGATTACTACTGACCGACAACTTATAGTCTGTCCCAGCCCGGGAACTCGATTCGTTATTTCTCACTTCACTCATTCCTAGTTTGTACTCTTGTATGTTATTAGTACCTCGTATCACCCAACTATTATGAGCTTCTCTTTCCTGCTCTCATAAATTGATTGTTGCGGAAATCATGATCCCCTTCAACGAATATTTTTAAAGTAAACAAATAACGAAATTATTTCTTGAAACAAAAATTTGGCGTCCCGCGGAGTTAGCCTCCGTCTCACAGTGAATATAACAAGTGACGGTGATAAACAAAAATTAAACAGTAATCATTGTTGTATTGTTATATATCTGACTTATATATATTTGGCCATGGTATTTACAAGATGTAGTATCGATCTATTGCTTCATTCACATATATTTTTGAGCATTTCTTAGTTTCTCTGATTTCAATTTAGATTGGGACACAACACCACCAAGCCAGTATTTTCTTAATGCAACAACTAAGAAAATTGTACTTAATAATGACAGCCCATACCATGTTACCAGATACTGTAAATGGTTGTTTCTTAGATCAATCGTTGGTGGTTTACCGATTGGTACCCCAGCTTTGATGAATTGTAACTCATTGAATTCTAACGCATTTTCATCAGTAGACTTCCTTGAAACTTGTTCTTCTTTAACAGGTTGCTGTTTCGACCATTTCCAGAATTTCCAACGAGATACTCCGGTAGCATTTTTAATAGATTCTGTATCGTTTGAAGTATCTTTCCAGGATGGATGATCATGTAAATCGTAAAGAGCTTGGAAATTGATTGGCTTACAACCGACAGTTTCTGCAATTGCATAAATATCGGCTACCTGCCATAATCTTGAGTTTTTATCACTTTGTTCCCATTGTAAACTACCTCTCACCTTTGGTGGACGTACTAAACAAACGATATCGATCGTTGAAGTAGGCAACGAAAGATGATGTAATGTTCTTGTATCCGGTGATACCTTATGTTCACTAATCCAACCTCGCTCAACTAACAATTTCTCACCTGTATCTTCTCTCACAAACGGAGTATATAAAACATACCCCTTTTCACCGTATTTTGCCTTTGGTCCAACAAATCTTTCCTCATCGTGTAAGAAATGCCCTCTGATACGAACTTTCCTGTATTCCCAATCCTCACACATATCGACGTCGAAATGTTTAGGTAATGGGATAGGATCATACATTAATTTAGTTTCACATTGTGCTACAAGTTTTGTCTTCCATGAGAGTCTTCTTAATTGCCATGTACCTAAATAAAATGAAATAACTGGCATTGCAAACATTAAACCAAGTACAATTTTCTTACCGATTGAACCTTTTTTTTCACTCTTATCATTTGGATTGTGGTGTGTCTTGATAGGTTTCCAATCTACTGTAGACGTAACCACTGTTCTTCTTGAGACATTAAGTAAAGACGTGAGATTTGTATTATGATATCGATTTAAGGATTGAAATACCCTTTGTTTCGGACTTATCCCTAGGGAAACTCTTGATAAAAACATATCTACTTTAAATAATTTTTTAGAGTGGTATAGTATTTATATATTAAGTGAATAATGATAGCGACGTATTATTCATACCAATGACAAAATAATACATGCTCTTGACAATAATTCTTATTCGTAGTTATATCGGTGGCCCTTTGCTTCGTCTGTTTTGTTTTTCATTGGCAGTAAACGCTCCTTGCGCCAAACAAAGATAGCCACGCTATACATACTAAACAAATGATAGGATGTTATCACAGTTGAAAATGTCATTTATTCTATATTGATTCTATATGATAATTTATATATGTGTAATCAGAACCAACAGTATTTGGTGTTCTTCTCCCAGATTATGGTTTCACCATTATACCCTGGAGGTGGTCTTACCGCACTAATTGACCCATTTTGAGCATACAACTCTTCGTTATCACAAACCTTCTTTAATACAGCTTGTAATTCTGGGTATTGTGTCAAAGGTATTTCAAAATCCCAAAATTGTAAAATATCTAAATTAGTAGCTTTAGCTTCATTGATTGCCTTTGAAAATAATTGTTTTAACGCCTTCTCAGAATCTTGATCCTCTTCAGATAAATAAATTTTAGTTATGACTAATTTATTATCATTCCAATTATGATGCCATATTATATGACTATGATTCTCTAATTCGAACCCATATGGTGGCTGAGTCTTCCCATTATTAGTTCTTTCCTGAATGAAAATATCACGGTATTGAAACCATTTAAAGATTTCTAGATCTGGTTTAATCATGAAGATAAAAGAGTCCTTGTTGGAATCCTTTGATTTCATTAAATCTTTCTTGAACTCTTCATCTTGCAATTGAATCAAATGGTCATAGTCATCAAACCCAAGGAACTTACCCTTGCCTGAATCCTTATTATCGCAATATTCGGCATACAATTCTTTAACATGAGTAATATTATGTAAGGGAACATGCAATGTATGATAACCAAATTGACTATAATAATTACCGACTTCACTATATAAAGTCATTACCAAATTCTTAATGAAACTTGGTTGATTTGCCTGTTGACGTAAATCTTCATAAAATTTATTTAGGGATTCGATCATTACTCTTGCATAACCTTTACCTCTATATTTTTGTTCGGTGAAGACACCACCGATACATGGGTTCAAACAGAATTCAATTTTCCCATCTGTTGATGGAGAAGTGCAATAAGCTAACCTATTCAAAGTTTCGCAACTTGAAACAATTTGACTTGTCTTTGAAGTATTAGGTAATCTTGTATCCTTCAATACAAAAAATTTAATACCGAACCACTCATGACCATCTGGAAATCTTGCTTTGAATTCTGGATTCTTGTTAGCTTGTGCAATACCAGATTCGCTTAAATATTTTTCTCTATCAGCATATTGTTCACGAGTTAATAAGCCTTCCCATGCTTCACCGTTATTTAAATGAGTAAATCTTTTAATTTCTGGATCATCATACGTTTCAAATCTTAAATACTCGGAGGAATTGGTCATTATTGGAAGTGTACTTAAACAATTTTATGACTTTTTATACAATAGACCACTCACTGATTTTTGTAGTGCAGTTCACGATGATATCAACGTTAAATAATACTTCTGACAATTTACATAGTCCATAATGCTTTGCATTTATATTAATTTTCCTGGTTACTTCTTGTATCAAAATGAAAAATTCCATCGTGAAAGAGATCCGTCTTTTTTTTCTTCTGCCTGTGCGAAATTATAGTTGTGGTTGCGTTTCACTACGAATGTAGTCATCGGAATCCGTAGGAACGTCAAATGAAAGATCAGAGACCTGCAGTAATGACGAATTCCGATGGTATTTCAATTACGGATGCTATACTGATTGTTGAAGAACGTTCTAGAATAGAAAAGTATTGTGTTGGTATTCCCACCCTTCTGTTTCTGTTGCCGTTTTAAATTCTAGAAAATTCGAAAGGTCACCGAGATTGATATGGTTTACTATTATTCTGAAGTAAGTTACTTTCACTATATTTTAAGTTACTAAATATGGTCAGGATTCTAAACTAATATTAGCTATAGATTTGATATACCAGAAGGCTTTTCAAAGTATACATGCATTGGCATTTCATTGGTAAACTCATATCTTAAAGTTCCATAATTTTATTTTATCTATTAAATCACTTAAAGACACTAAAATATGAAGTAAATAGTGATTCAGTGTTGTTTTAATAGGTAATATCTGGTATCTTAATCGTGTGCAGCGGATAGTTTGCACAATTTATGATATTAATTCTTAGGAATATTAAATTTTATGTTTTGTTTACAAAGTTACAATGAGTTATTCCATTCCCGAAAGTATCCCACCGCTAAAATATATAAATTTTCTTTCTTCTATTGGAAATTATTATTGTACTGTTATGCGCAGTAATCTCGTGCAATACGATATTGCTGTGAAGATTTTTCATATAAAA
>JAXQGP010000630.1:0-12816 GCA_037040125.1 Kazachstania sp. M6911
GTAATCAATGAGAATATAATGAAATTAAAATGTTTAATTCGAATGATTTTTTTATTATTTAAATAGTAATACAGTAACCTAAATGGAAAAGATCAAAATGCAAACTTCCCTAGTATAAAATTTGTTTTATTGAAATAAAGAACGAGAAAAAAAAAGTTAGTAAGACGTATCTTACATTTCCAATATCTATATTTCCCCGATTAGATATCATCGATATCTAATTCATCATCGTCATCATCTTCGTCGTCATCATCAGCGTTACCGAATTCGAAGTTAACATCTTCATCAGATTCGAAACCGAAGTTTTCACCTTCGTTAATCTTAGCGTTTTCTGGTAATTCACCTTGATTCTTCAAAGTTCTAGCTTCATCTAAATTATATTTATGAACAACATCACATTGATCATCTTGGAAATCTCTTAAGGAAACTAAAATGATATCACCTTGACCCATCCAAACCTTCTTTCTTAACTTACCTCTAATGTGAGCCATTCTCTTAACACCATCGAAACATGATGCTTCAACCCTACCATTACCTAACATCTTGGTAATTTGAGCGTATTCTTGACCATCTTCTTTGTAGTAAAGTTCACGTTTTGGACCATCGGATTCGTTCTTCCCTCTTCTACCTTTCTTACCACCTTTAGTGTTCTTCTTACCCATTTTGTATTGATTTCTGGATGATTACTTTGTTGGTGAATTTAAATTAAAAAATGTTTGAAATAAAGATTTTGTGAATGTTTAACTTTTATACATATATATACTTTAATATCCGCCAAAGTGACAACAATTTTCACATTACTTTTTGAGTAATGGTTGAAAAAAATTGAAAAAAAAAAGTATCAAAGTGAGCTGCAGGGTTTCTCTGCCGATTTCAAGCGACGCAACAATTTTTTTTTTTTCTTCGCAACTCTGTTTTATCTTCGATAGTTATCGTGGGAAGCGATGTCTGACGTGCAAGATGACGATAATACGAAATTTTCAGCTTTTTTAAATAGTGTGAATATATATATATATATGTGTGTTTCTTTTTATTTATCTTTTGGCTAATGTATTTAATGAGGATAGTAATTCATTCAAACCAGTGACATGTTCTTTAGCAAAAGTTGAATTCGATCCTGTTCCATAAGTAATGGTATGACCAAATTGAACTTCTTCATCTTTAGAATAATTGTTAATTTCATTGAATATTGGATCTAAGATTGGTGATGCGGAACCAGCAACAAGCATAAAATCTATTGGTATCATTGATTTATTTGGATCCTCTTTTGAATCATCAGTATTATGAGATAATGTTAATTTGGTAGTTTGAGTAATTAATTTTTTGATACTTGTTGCGACACGACCGTTATTACCATTGTTATTGTTATTCATGTCTGCACTATTATAATAATTTAACAAGAATTCCAAAGCTTGAATTGAAAGACCATTCTGTTGAACATAAATTACATCATTATGAACAAAAGCATGAATATTTTTTTCTTGGAATGTTGAATTGATATGAGTAATGATATCACCAATGGTTCCCTTAACACGTTCTTTATCAATTGCATTTTCAGTATGAAATTTTAATAAGGATTCAGAAATTTTATAATAGGATCCAGGTAATCTTTCCATTTTATCATCGAATATTTTCACAACATCGGCTTTCCAATCTATTTGATCAACCATATTATACCAATTATCCTCTAGACGAATATATGCACCATTTTCTGCAAGTAAACCAACATTTGGAGCTCTATTATAAAGGATCTCCAATACTGATTTTGAATATGAATTTATTACAAATACGATATTTTCTTTCTTTGATGCTAAATCATTTAAAATTGTTAAAGTTCTAGCAATTGGTGGAGTCGATATCTTCAACAAGAAAAATCTCTTTTCAGATTTTTCATATTGTGAAATTAATGTATTGATATTCATTTTAAATAATGTTGATCTTTCTTTATTAGCTTCCCAAGTAGTTTTAATTGCAGTTAAATTTTTTTGAATCCAATAATCAGAATCATAAATAATGATTTTTTTCAACAATTTCTTCCAATTAATACGTCTTTCAATATTTGATAAATTTATTGCATTTGCAATAGATTCTGAAACCTGTTTAATATCCCATGGATTAACAATAAATGAACCATCATATAATTCGGATGCACTACCTGTAAATTCAGATAATAATAAAGGTGCATTTTTCTCTAATGATGAAGCAATGAATTCATGACATGTAAGATTCATACCTTCTCTTTGTGAATTAACCCAAAATAAATCGGCTTCACAATTTAATGCAAGATATTGTTCGAATTCTAAATCCTGATATAAGAATACAACAGGTGGAGTATCTTCTATAGACATAGTTAATTCATTAATTCTATCAATAATAATTGTAAGTTGTTTCTTTAAATTTTCATCATTTGAGGATCCAATACATATTTGAATCAATGATACTTCACCGATATATTTTGGATTATCTAATAAAAATTTCTCAAACGCTAGCAGTTTCTGTACTAGACCTCTTATTCTATCGAATTGATCTCTTGATACAATTAATTTTGTTTTATTCCATCTTTCTCTTATTAATTTTCTCCATTCAATAATTGAATCATCCTTGTATATTTGTAATTGTAAATCTAATGCATCGATACCAATTGGAATATTCCCAATTTTAATAAATGTACCATGATATTCAATAATTGTATCATTATCTGTTGTATCTGCCATTAATAATTTATTACAAGTTTGAATAAAATGTTTTAAATATTCTTTAGTTTGAAATCCAATAAATGTTGAACCTAATAAACCATCTAATATTTGTTCTCTATGTGCTAAACATCTAAATACTTCACTACTTGGGAATGAAATATGTAAAAAAAACCCAATTTTCGCATTTGGTAATTTATCTCTGATTAATCTTGGTACTAACATTAAATGATAATCATGAATCCAAATTGTATCCCCATCATTATATTGTTCAATTAATTTATTTGCAAATTGTTGATTTACATGTTGATAATAATTCCAAGAATGATCTTCAAATGCTTTTGATAAGGGATTATCAGGAATTTGATAATGTAAAGTTGGCCATAAAATTTGTTTACAATAATTTTTATAACAACCTCTAAATGTTGTATCATCAGTAACAATTGGACATGAATTAAAATCTGTATTATATGTATTAACAATATCATTAATTGTCTCCTGAGATAATTCATCTGTAGCGATACCCATTGTACCAAACCAAGTGACGAAATTATCTGTAGCGATATCATTCTCCATATCATTACCTAACATTGATTTTTGTAAAATGTAACTATTTATTGAATTTTTCAAAGAACCGTTCCCTTTCATATCATTAGGTATTAAATTATAAGGTAAATCATTAAATAACATATGAGAATTATCTAAAATTTTAACTTTTAAAGTTGGATCTAAATTTGAAATACCACCAAATGCGGGCACAATATAATTTGTTTCATTAATTATACTTTTCGTATCATTATCTTCTGATTTCAATTGACGTTGTTTTAAATTATTTAAATTAGCTAATGGTTGTAATCTGTTTTTAAATTTACGTAATTGTGTCTTGGATGTACTATTGTTGTTGTTGTTTTTATGTTTTAATAATGATTTATTAACACTTTTCAATAATGATTCCGTTGGATCATCATACATTTGTGAAGATAATCTATGTGGTAATTGTGGAGGTAATGAATAAGATGGAGATTGTGATCTATTTAATGCGATATTTGAAGTATTATTAGTTGTTGTACCGAAAAAATTTTCAACAGATGAATTATTGTTGTTATAATAATGATTAGATGGTGGAGATATTAAATTTGTTGTTGCATTTGCAGTTAATGATTCCATTACTTGTTCAGATGAAATTTTTTTATCGATTATTGGATTTGATTTATTAATTTTTTTAAAATGATCAGTCATTAATACTAATGAATCCTGTGATAAATTGTTAAATGTTGATAAATCATTGAATGGTGTACATACAGGTGATAATATTTTTTCTAATTGATTTAAATCTGATGTTGATTCATCTAATGCAATCTTAACATTTTTCTGATTTAATAAATCTTTTGTAATATTTTCCACATTTTCTACATCAAATTGTGGTTTATAAGGTAGATATAAAGCAGCTATAAGTAAAGTCATTATTGAATTATCTGCACGGGGTGAATGCCTACTAGCGGGAATATTCCGAATCTAATAATAAATAGAATAAAGTTTCCTCTATTTAAATATAATTGCAACAATGCAGTTTGGAATGTGGTCTAATTCCTAGAATTAAAACAGGTACTCAAATCTACGTATCTGGAACTGTTATAATTATAGATATATTGTAACCACTGCCCCCGTCCCAATCAATTACTATATTTCTTAACAATACGATTTGTGTCACTATAATATACACAGATAGATAGATACATAGTAAATTACTTGTTATCGTTTACTGATTGTAGTCAAGTATCCCCTGTCCACGCAATACGATACGATACGATACGATACACCCATACTGCGGTTACCGTCAATACGTAATTATTGCATGTGTGTGTGACTTCCCCTCAGTGTACCATAGTGTATCCTCTATGTAATTTTAATAGGAGAATCCGTTAGATGTGTCGTCATGGGTACGTCAATTTCAGTGTACGTACGTTGATTCTGTTAAAATAAGGGACAGGATTAGGGGCGCGTCACCCATACCCCACAGTTGTACATGTGCCGATGGCTATAAATTTATAACCGACGGATATAAATGTGAGAGTACATGTATTTCAATATAGTTAACTTGGGTGTATGATTGGTGTTAACAGTTATTGTAAGGGTATAGTTGCCGCACATGGTAATAATAAGCGGGGTGGTGTTAACAAATGAAATGTACATTACAAATGAGTAAATTATATATTAAGAATATATTTATATGCAAAGGTATGTAAATGGTTTGGTAGTTCAGATATTCTGTATGAATATATATATATATATGTTCTCCTGAGTGAAATGTAGCTATATGGCATGGAAACGGAACCAATCGTCACGGTGCTCCGTTCCGTGTTTTCAGTACAACAAAATTTTCGATCTTGTTTATGAACATGTATATATGCAAGCAAGGAGATGCTGAGCTAATGACAATGCATACCATAGCATAAGTAATAGAACTAAGTAAATAATTTGTTGTTGATATATCAGTCCTTCTCGAGATTCACGCATGCCCGAACTCAAAATGACTACAGTCCCATTAGTAGATGCACATTGTCATATAATTACTGACCGTCGTAATAAAATTCCAGCAGATAATGATTTCATAAATAACAATAACATTACAAGAGGTATAATGTCAAATAATTTATACGATTGGGAAAGATTACAAAAGTATTCAACCAAATCAAATATTAATTCGATGACAAAACAATTTATTGGATTTGGTATACATCCTTGGTATTCACATCTTTTCACATTCGATCCAATTGATCGCAATGATCCTATGTTTAAAATTAATCACTATAAAAATGTAATTACTTATAAAGATACAGAATTATCGATACTTGAAAATTTAGTCGAATCAATATTACCAGATCCAATATATATTGAAGATTATATCAATACATTAAATTTTTCAAAAATTGATATCATTGGTGAAATTGGATTAGATAAATCTTTTACAATTCCATCAAACGGATTTTATCAAACTTCAAGAGATGAAGATGTTACAAGAACTAAATTAAAAGTATCAATGGATCATCAATTGAAAATTTTTGAAAGAATGTTACAATTAGCTTCAACTCATAATATTAATGTTTCATTACATGATGTTAATTGTCATTTAAAATTATTTGATCTTTGTAAATCTATTTTATTACAAAAAGATTCAAATGTTAATATATGTTTACATTCATATACGGGATCTATTGAGTTTTTAACTACTCAATGGATGAAAACATTCAGTGAGGAAAGAATCTTTTTAAGTGTATCCGAATATATTAATTTCAAAAATAATTCACCAAATTTAGATTTTAAACAGATTCCTTCAAGTTGTATATTAACAGAAACTGATTATGTCATAGATTATCCAGAAAATAAAAATTCATTGATACAGGAATCATTAACAAATACATTAACACATTTAACTAGTACACTTGAACTAGACAATATCACCGATACAACTCAACTCATATATAACAATTTCAATAAGTTCATGCATATAAGTAAATAGTAACAATCCATACAATTTACCTTTCCTTTCTCTTTGAAAAGGTAAATAAATAAATATTTCCTTCATCGAACGCTGCTTCGGTTCATATATAAACTTTTTCCAGAATTTATTGTCTCCGTGATACTGTGAAAATAATATGTCATAAACACTTTTCATATATACAAAAAAGAATAGTAAATACAAAGGATACAAGCTATATTTCAATCGGTATAAAGTATATACAACCATATCCAATACATTACACACATACACACACACACATCCATATACGTTCGAACTCCTAATGGCAAGAAATACAAATTCAAATAGCGAATCTGATTCTAAATCAGGTAGATCCGGTAAGACCAATTCCACAAATTCCAAAAATAATAATAGTAATACAAATAATTCAAATGCAAATACACAAGGGAAACAAAGATTAACAGCTGCACAACAACAATATTTGAAAAATTTAGTTAATACACATATTACAGATAATCATCCAAATATAATTCATCCTGTAACAAATCCAGTAAATTTTGAAAATTATTCGGATAAATTTTTACGTGATTATAAAGATCACTTCAATTTAAATTTACCTGATAATATGACATTTAGAGGTTATTTATTAGGTTCAAAATTAGGTTCAAAGACATATTCTTTTGAAAGAAATAAAATTGGGAAAAATGATGCAAGGATACATAAGAAAGATTTATCAAATGAGGTAAAGAGACATTTTGATTCAATTAATATTAAAGAAATGGAATGTATACCACAATTTATATATAAAGTAAAGAATCAAAAGAAAAAATTTAGAATGGAATTTACAGGTAATCATCAATGAAACAAAGGGAAATGAAAACTTATTCAGTCTTCTTATATAATTTATTATTTTGTATAAAGACATCGATACATTAATGTGATGGCAACGGATACTATTCCAAACAGTAACATCCCATATATAACTTCACAGATATATAAATTGTTGTACTTGTTGAGTTGATAAATCTGATAACTAATACTACCATAGCAGAGCCATCATGCTGTGCTGCGCTGGTTTTTTGTTGTTTTTTTTCGGTTTACTAACTGAAGGGAAAAAAATGGATATGATGACACTTAACGGTATAAACGATATATTTAAACAGGGTTCTGAAAATATATTAACACATATAACATATTGTGATAAAGTCATAAGAGAAAGTTACGTTATTACAGTCACAAAACGAGCAATTGAGAAATGGATTCATCTGTACTATCTATCATAATTACGTTATTGTTAGGTGTAATCATATTGAAATGGTTCTTACAATCTGATCCACATCCATCAGCAGATAGAATAAATAGAAATCAAGTTAGAGGTTCAAGATCAAGTCATAATGTCAGAACTGCTACATCAAATAGAAATAATAATAATAATAGACATCGTGTTACTCCTGATATGATACAGGCAGTACAAAATGTTGCACCAACTATGGATATTGAACAAATTAGATATGCTTTACAACAATCTGGTTCTGTTGAAATTACCGTTGAAAGATATTTAAGAGGTGAAAATTTCCCATTTCCACCAGATTATACACCAAATGTTAATAATGGTTCAAGTCAAAGATCTTCTAATGAAGCTAGTAGTGATCCACGTAAAAGAAGTAATATTAAGAGTGATAATTTATTAACTAAATTTAATATTAATATTAATGATCCAAATTGTGATTCTGAATTTATAAATGTTATTTATTCAGATTTAGATATGGATCAAAGGAAAAGATATATGGTTTGGGATGCTAGAAGGAAAATGGAAAAAAGAATAGAAAATGATCCAGAATTGAAATCGGTACTAAATTAATAATGTAGCATTTTTTTTTAATTTATAATACCTATTTATTTGTTTATACGTCACTTCTATAAAAAATATTTAATTGAATAAAATCAATGATGTACCATTATTATTACTGTGCTTAAAATCTCATCTTTGAATAATATCCAAATGTAGTATTTATAGTAATTGGTCTTGGTAAAGCTCTCCAAGTCATATTACGTTTAGCTAAATAAGAATTTGTAAGAGTATAATTCAAAAATTTATCAACATCTTCATCAGTTACATGACCACTAATAATCAAAGGAGCATCACGACGGAAATGTGTTGAAATTTTTGGTGTCTTATTTTTAGGTCTAACTCTAAAATATATCATACCTTGTCTATTAGAAACATTCGGTACTGTAGTATAAGTAAAATGTGTAACTATAAAATCTACATGACATCTATTAATTGGATTTCTTTGATTTGAAAATTTCTCTTTAAAATCAACAAATGATAATGCATCATCGGTATCATTTTCAAATAATTTAGTCATAGTTTCAACAGATATAGTATTTCCCGGTGAACAAACTGGTATATACATTGGATATTCAGCTAAATTTACAAATTTAGTTAAATTAAAACTTTTAGTTAATGTGAAAGCTGTCCTTAATAAAATTGCTTGAGATTTTAATGTTAAAAAGAAACCTGTACATTTAGGTGTCCATCTTATTTCTAAAGGTGGTATATTTCTAGATAATCTAATATTATTAGTATCATCAATTACTTTTTTAATTAATTTTAATTCTGCTACTTTATCTAATACAAATTCTTGGGAGCTTACTGGTATAATAAACCACTGAAATTTTGGTCTTGGTCTTAAATGATTGAAAAATGATTTAAATTGTTTAATATGTGAAATTCTATCATCATAAATTGTAACATCTTCTAAATTTGGATAATCTTGTAAAAAATCTTGAATTATATGTGTTTTAAATTGGAAAGTTGGTGGAGTCATATTATTATTTGGATTTCTGGATTTTAAACAAACTGCATTAAATTTCAGAAATGAATTTGATTTATTATAAAATTTTGAACCTTCAACTGAAGCAAGATCTCTTGATATACTTAACATTTTTTGAAATAAAGTTTGAAAATTAGATCGTGATCTACCTGTAAGTATAATTGAAACAGTATTTGGATCATCAAAGGAATTTATTGCTAGTTCTGTAATTTTATCATTCCAATAACTTTTATCTTGAGTAGCTATATACATTTTAAATGATTCTTCTAAAAATAATGGTTGATCCCACCAATTACCTGAATTCATATGTTCATTTTTCAATAATTTTAAATATGCTTGATTTGTATAAAGAATTCTATTTGGACAAGGTGATTTATATAAAGTATTATCAAAATCATAAATATGTAATCTTTTAATTTCTGATTGTGATACATGAGGTAATCTTAATTCATTGGGACAACTATTCCATTGTTTTAATTTATTATGTTCCATTATGATACTGGGTATATGCTAAGGGTATTGTATTGGATGTGGTCGGGATGGTTTGTAATGTTTGTAACTGTGATGTTATACTTTTTTTCTTTTCTATTACGTTGATCTAAGTTGAACATATATAGTATTAATTCAAGTTTATGGTTTAGTTAATTTTTCAGATAGTGATGACTAGACGATACTTTTTTCATCTCGGCCAACACAAAGAAATCAAAAATATTGTGTAGTGAGTGGTGATAACAGTGACAACAGAGTTGAAGTGACGGAAAATGAATGTAATAGGCAAATATACAATAAGTCTTGAGTGAAATTATTGACTTTAGAAGGTATATCTTCATGAATTACTTTCATATTTAATTAATTATTTTTTTGAGAAATGTTAATTTTGTAGATATTTATATTTTGTTAGATTTAGTAGCTGTTCATCTAACATCTTTTTGTAATGCTAAACAACATTTTTGGGAGGAAATAATGAATAACCCGTCTACTAATCTACAAATATTACATTCACGAATCATATTAATACTAATAAATCATATTTGAATAGATGTAGTATATACTATATACAATCTACTCATGAATCTGTTTATTCTTTTAACATGTAAATATATAAATATAATTGAATGATTTATTAGAATATTACTTTCAAGTATCATTTGAAAAACTCAACTAACTGCAAGTAATAGACATATATTATACCAATGTCCTTCATCTTATAAGATGTGTCTCCCAAACAATGATATATCAATACAATCAACAAGATTATCAATTTATATCTATTATTAAACTACCAAAATAACGATTAGATATGATCTGCAATTATATACATATTGATATCATCACTGTGTCATAATTAACTCTCATTAATTTTAGCTAACCACGTCTGTTTCTGTAAATGATTCAAATGACAGATCTTAATTAAAATAAATGAAAAAAGATAATTACGTCAATAATTTTAAATTATTATCACTATCAACGACACTGCAATGCCACATACTGAAAATACATGCCAAGTAAAAAAGCAATAATCTGTAATTCGGATAGAAACGCGCATTGGTGTTGTACGGTCGTTTCTTCCTACCACAGAAGAAAAAATAAATAAAATGGCAGGGCGCACCTCAAAGCTGTCCACGGACGTTTCAGTGCACCAAAAATACAAATTTTTTTGGACTCGCTGTGAAGTGAACGATTCGTCCGATAATCCGCTTGGTAATAATCAGCTTAAAAGTAGGTGTTTGTACGTGGATATTACTGTCCCTTGAATATAATGAATAGACAGAAACATTTCGCATATCCTCCTCCCTCCTGTACTCTTCTTAACCCTCTTCTGAATTGTTTCAATTGTACGTAATATTGTCCATTTTACTGCACACTTGTTAGGGTTTCTATTTATCAATTTCCAATCATATTGTTCCGCATTTTCCTGTAGAAGGGATAAATAAGCCACTCCTTCTCAAAACAAAATTCGTTGCAGCCCACTACGTTTTCTGAGTATCAGTTACAACAGTTATTATTATATTCCTCTGTCCGTCTGTTTGTATCCGTGTTCCTTCCCGAAATTTCAGTTGAACAATAACGTAACTTAGGGATGGTTAATTTCCTGCTGTTATTTATTATGAGGACAGTATGGATGTATGTGCGTACGTATGTATGTAAGTATTGGGTGTATCATGTATTGTATTGACCATTCTCTGTTTAGTCTGTCTAGGGAATGTTCTTTGTGATAGTATGGTTGTTATTGTTACTATTGTTGAACAATTCCATTTTATCGATGAACGTTTGATGATGATGATTAGTTAGTAAATTAGCAACTTTTTTCCTTCAGGGAGTCTCGAAGATGTCATTTCTTTTTCTCATCACATTTCTCGATTATATAAACAATAAATATATTTTTGAATTCTATATTTTCTTGTTTAATTTAACTAATCAATTATATGTAATTGGAAGAAACCAAAAAACTTTTTAACTAAGCAAACAAACAAACAAAACAATCTTTTGCGGATGGCTGACACCAGCAATACAACAAGTACATCGACACAACAAGTCGTTACAGCATTAGTTTCCAACGGTGTAATCTTTGGTGTATTTATTACAGGTTTCTTATTATTAAGAATTAAATTAAAACGTATCTATGAACCTAAATCATCATTTCAATTAATTAATGAAGAAAAACGTCCTGAACCACTACCAAAGGGTTTATGGCAATGGATTTTACCATTATTACGTAAATCTGATAATTTTATCATTCAACAAGCTGGTTTAGATGGTTATTTCTTTCTAAGATATCTATTTATCATTTGTGCATTTTGTACATTCTCATTATTATATATCTTCCCGATTTTATTTGCGGTTAATGCATCAAATGGTGAAGGTGAAACAGGTTTAAATCAATTAGCTTATCAAAATGTTAAAGATCCGAAAAGATATTATGCTCATGTATTCGTATCTTGGTGTTTCTATTGGTCTTTCCTTTATATTGTCTATAGAGAATTATTTTTCTATACTTCAATGAGACAAGCGGTTTTGGCATCACCTAGATACGCTAAAAAATTATCTTCAAGAACTGTTTTGTTTCAGACTGTACCAACACAATATTTAAGTGAAACAGAATTTTCAAAATTATTCGATGGTGTTAAAAGAGTTTGGATAGCTAGAGGTGCTAATAATATCGAAGATCTTGTTGCTGAAAGACAAAAGATGGCAATGAATTTAGAATCTGCTGCAATTTCGTATTTGAAACAAGCTGTTACTAAAGCTCATAAGATGAGGAAAAAAAATCCAAGTACAATTATTGATGGTGAAATTTCAACTTATATTACAGAAAAGAATAGACCTCATCATGCTAAAAATTTTTGGAATAAAATTATTTTCAGAAAGACAATTGATACAATTAATGAATTGAAGGAAGAATTACCAAAGATTAATGAGGAAATTAAAGAATTACAAGATGATCATATTAATGGTGAACCATTCAATTCTGTCTTTGTTGAATTCGAATCTCAATATCAAGCTCAAGTCGCTTCTCAAGTGACTACTTTCCATGCTCCTTTATTCATGACTCCGGCTTACATTGGTTTAGAACCTAAAAATGTCGTTTGGTTCAATTTAAGAATGTTTTGGTGGGAAAGATTAGGTAGAGAAGTTGGTACCATTGCAGCTATTTGTGCTTTAGTCATCTTATGGGCATTCCCTGTTGCATTTGTTGGTATGATTTCAAATATTACCTATTTAACTGATAAACTTCATTGGTTAAGATTTATTTATAAATTACCTAATCAATTATTAGGTTTATTAACATCGTTAGCTCCAACTG
>JAXQGP010000631.1:0-12745 GCA_037040125.1 Kazachstania sp. M6911
TTTCGTTTCTCCAAACATCGAATACGGTGTCTTCGATAACGGTGACTGTTACTTCATTACTACTAAACGTGCTTTCAAGAACATGTCCTTCCAAAAGATTACTCCAAAGAAGGGTTACTACGAACCAGTCCTAACCATCCCAGGTAACACTTTGATTGGTTCCAAGATCGATGCTCCATTATCTATATACAAGGATCTAAGAATCTTACCTATGGAAACCGTTATTGCTACTAAGGGTACCGGTGTTGTTACTTGTGTTCCATCTAACTCTCCAGATGATTACATTACTACTAAGGATTTAGCTCACAAGCCAGAATACTACGGTATTGACCCATCCTGGATCAAACCATTAGAAGAAACTGTTCCATTGATCAAGTCTCCAAAATACGGTGAATTCACCGCTAAGGCCCTTGTTGAAGAATTAAAGATTCAATCTCCAAAGGATAAGAACGCTCTAGCTGAAGCCAAGAAGATTGCTTACAAAGAAGATTACTACGGTGGTGTTATGGTCTACGGTCAATTCACTGGTGAAAAGGTCGAAGTTGCTAAGAACAAGGTTAAGGAAATCATGTTAGCTTCAGGTCAAGCTTTCGTTTACAACGAACCAGAAGGTGTTGTTATGTCTCGTTCCGGTGATGAATGTGTTGTTTCTCTAGAAGATCAGTGGTACTTAGATTACGGTGAAGAAAACTGGAAGGCTGAAGCTCTAGAATGTCTAGAAGGTATGGAAGTCTTCGCTCCAGAAGTCAAGAACGCTTTCGAAGGTGTTTTAGACTGGTTAAAGAACTGGGCTGTTTCTCGTTCTTACGGTTTAGGTACTAAGATTCCATGGGATCCAAAGTACTTAGTTGAATCCTTATCTGATTCTACTATCTACCAATGTTTCTACACTATCGCTCACTTATTATTCAAGGATTACTATGGTAAGGAAGTTGGTCCATTAAATATTAAGGCTGAACAAATGACTGATGAAGTCTTTGATTACATTTTCCAACACACTGACGAAATTGAAACTGATATTCCAATCAAATCCTTACAAAAATTAAGAAGAGAATTCGAATATTTCTACCCATTAGATGTTTCTATCTCTGGTAAGGATTTAATCGGTAACCATTTAACTTTCTTCATTTACAACCATGTTGCTTTATTCCCAAAGAAGTTCTGGCCAAAGGGTATCAGAGCCAACGGTCACTTAATGTTAAACAATGCTAAGATGTCCAAGTCTACTGGTAACTTCATGACTTTGAAACAAATTGTTGAAAAATTCGGTGCTGATGCTTCCCGTATTGCTTTAGCCGATGCTGGTGATACTGTTGAAGACGCTAACTTCGAAGAATCCAGTGCTAACGCTGCCATTTTAAGATTATTCAACTTGAAGGAATGGGCTGAAGAAATTATCAAGAACCAAGATTCTTTAAGAAGTGGTCCAATCACTGATTTCTTCGATGTCTCTTTCGAACATGAAATGAACTCTTTGATTGAAAAGACTCACGAACAATATTCTCTAACTAACTACAAGAATGCTTTGAAATATGGTTTATTCGATTTCCAAACTTCCAGAGATTACTACCGTGATTCCTGTAAGAGTATGCACAAGGATCTAGTTCTACGTTATATTGAATTCCAAGCTTTAGCTTTAGCTCCAATCACTCCGCATTTCTCTGAATACATTTACCGTGAACTTCTAGGTAAGACCGGTTCTGTTCAAAATGCTCCTTTCCCTCGTGCTTCTAAGCCAGTTGATAAGAAGGCATTAGCTGCTTTAGCTTACGTTAGAGATTTACAAAGATCTATCAGAGAAGCTGAAGGTCAAGCTTTAAAGAAGAAGAAGGGTAAGACTGCTGATGTTGATGCTGAAAAGCCAGTCAAATTAAGTATTTTAATCTCTGAAGATTTCCCACAATGGCAATCTGCTTGTGTTGAAGTTGTTAGAAAATTATTTGAAGAACAAACTTTGAACGATAACAAGAAGGTTAGGGAACATATTGATCCAAAGGAAATGAAGAGGGCTATGCCATTCATTAATTTATTGAAACAACGTCTAGCTGCTGAACCTGCTGAAGATGTTCTATCTAGAGAAATTCAATTCAATGAAAATGAAACTGTTAAGTCTACTATTGAATCTTTGAAATCAGCTTCTCAAGTTTTGAAACCAGCTGAATATTCTATAATATCGTTTGCTCAAGGTTCTAAGACTGGTAAGGATATATTTACTGGTGCTGAAGTTGAATTAACTCATCCAGCTAGAATTATTGACCGTGCTCTACCAGGTAACCCAGGTGTCATATTCACTAACATCTAAATGTAATTGATGTATCTCGAGATGTGTCTTTCATTTATGATATAACTATGTAATAATGTTTAGTAATAAATTTTTAAATAAATAAAATAAGAATAATAAAAAAAAAATTATCAAGTATTAACTTATACGCGGTTGGTATATTGGAGAATCGAACTTGGAAAAGTTGCGAAAATATTTTTAATAATGATATTGATATTAAATTTGAATATATATAAGTGTGTGTGTATGTGTATGAAATGTATATACCCGTGTGTAATTTGTGTGATAGTGTATATAAAATGAGGTTGTTTTTAGTGGTTTGCCATGTAAAAATAATTCGTAAAATCGATCAAATGTGATATATTGTCGATATTCATTTAACTATTACAGTGAAATGAAAAATGTGAGATCCTGAAAAATGCATGATCAGAAGAAATCATGAGAAAAAAATGTGTTATACCCAAACATAGATATTATCTATGAGTTAGAAGGTAGGCCCATCTTTTCGAATAAAACTTTACCGTTAGCTAAATGTCTAAATTTTTGTAACAAAGAACCATCGGAATGTAAATTCTTAATATCCTTTTGAATATTTGTGCTAATAACTGGGATACTGTTAATGAATAAGAATGGTACCTTTTGAGTAGCAGATGCAGATAATTTTTTAGTTTGAATGTAATCTTGTAATTTATCACCACTAGAATGTTGATCTAGATCGACAATAGAAATTTGTGGAGAGATTTCGTATTCATTTAATAGTAATTTTTTCAAATATTGAGAATCGACTTCACTAGATCTAATGAATAAAACAACAGGAGATGTATTTAAGATTTCCTTGAAGTTAAATTCTGGATTGAATACCTTTGGAGTACCAGAAGTTGGAACACTTGAAGATAAAATAGTAGTCTTTCTTTCGTGAGAAATTTCACCTCTAATTGTAGATATTTGTTCCTCAACCTTCTTGGAATTCAATTTACTTTCATCTTGAGAACCTCTGTTGTTGTTATTATTCATGTTAAATTTTTCTTCAGTTAATAAACCGGTGCTTGTGGAAATAGCAGCGACATCAATTGTATTATGTTGTAAACCGTTACCGTTCAATGTAGAATCAGTAGTAGTCTTCGTAATGGAGTCAGAGCCATCTGTTTCATTTTGTAAAAAACCAAAAGTTGAATCCTCTGAATAATCACCCCAAGTTAAAAACAAAAATGCAAATATACCTAACAGAACAAGAGCAGCTGAAACTAGTCTGTTATGTTTGGATCTTTGAGTAAACATAGCTTTCTTGCTATTACCATTGGTTGGTGCAATCATTATGTGTATGTTTGTGTGTGTTTATAATTATGTTGGTTGCTGTGTAAAAATATTCTGTGTATATCGATCGAATAATACGTGTACCTCCTAAAATTCAGATTACGAAAGATCTTTATAATAACAATTGAAAACGAGATGCATATATGTCAAGACAATAACGAAAGAAACTTTTTTGTTTATATATATATATGAATTATCATATCCTGTTTTTGTGGTTACTCATAAGAATAAAGGATCAACATTTCAAGATATAAGACATTAAAGTCAATTATCGTAAAAAGCTACACCATAATTAAAGAGGGAAAGAGGATAAAGTCGGTTATACGCCAAAGTTTGCTCGGACATGTACAGTAAATTGATCCAAACGAAACGGAAGAAAGGACATATGGATGAATGAATTCCTTTTTAGTGCATTCTGTTACTAATGAAGAGAGCGAATAGAAAATCAATTTTCGTTCGCGTGTTCGAGGAATATTAAATTTCATATGACCCTTTTACACTAATGTTTGTAATTCGCTTCAAAATTGATTCAAATATGCTTTGTACTGATAATTCTTAACATATCGTTCTCAATTATATAGTAATCAGGTAAAAAATGAAGAAGTGCAATAGAAATTATTAACAATTGTTGTGTTTCTTAACCTTTTAACGACTATAGATTTACGGGGAACGAATTACAAAATTGGAAACAATAGCGACATCGGCGCTTTTATACAGTGTTTTAATAGTGATTATGTTTCCGCCGTTAATGGAAAGCATCATCATTCTAGCGAGAGCAATTATTTTATTCTGCTAAAAAGTTACAGATATAGTTTCTGTAAAGAATATAGGAAGAAATAAAACTGAAAGATGGAACAATTCACAGAATTTCTGTAGTTAAGTTATTCTGTTTAAAATAAAATACAGACCCATAAGAGGAAGAAATGACTGTTTCGAGAAGTGGCAGTGCTATTCAGATATTGAAATCAGGACACTTTACACTGAAACGTATTGAGAAAGAAACCCTTTCATTCAATATAATCAGAACATAAAAGGGATTTTCCCGGTGGTTCATCTGCTGATATTGTTATTACGGTAATTTCACAGAGTTACTAACAATTGCCCGAGGAATAATTAGAATCCAAAACTGCAAAATGATCAGCGAAATTCGGAACAACTATTAAATTTATGAAGAAACCAGATTCCAAATAGAAAATTTATGTTTCCCACTAAGAAATGACGGTGTATCCCTTTCTTGTATTAAATTTATACGTAAAGAAAAATTAATCCAGCTGGTAAAAATAGATCAGGTTCAGCATAAATCTTGTTTCAAGAAAATAAAAAAAAAATCTCATTTTCTCCGATTTGTACAATATTTTCTTAGTAATATTTGAACATCAAGACATTAACGGCCCTCCATCCTTTTTTCACATGCCGATTTAAGAAAGCTGAAAGGGATAAGAAAATACAGAAGAAAATTATTGAATTTAATTTTCAACCGATTTTTCTGGTACGAATCAAAAAAGAATTATTGATTAATTCAATGCACAGTTATTTACGTGACGTGAGTGCATCGTACAGGAGATCATTTTCTTCATCTTCCAAATCATTTCTTCGAGTTAGTCTAAGTAAAGTAAATTTAGATAATTTTAGTTTGTGCCTTTACGATCGCGTTTGAGTTTCTTACATAAATTTTTAAGAGAAGGACACCTAATTAGTAACAAAAACGAAATAGAGTCTCAAATTCCTTAAATTGGTAAAAATGAGCCACGATTGGATATCCACTCCGCGCTTTGATTTGTTCCGAACTTGTTCGGGATCAGTTTATATAATTTTTGATCACACAGATCAACATTGCTTCTTGTACGAGGAATATATATTTGAAAAGATGTGGTAATTTTCGTTAGGTCATTTATTATTTATTGATAATTTTTCGTGACGCGTCTTTTGATTCAACAACACTTATTTATTGTTTACATATTCGAAACTTTTGTAATCAGATGTAAACCAATGTGGCTGATTTGATAGTGAATGGTAACCGTTCGAATGACTATTGATTCAATAACGATTTGTACCAGAACAGTTAAAAAAGGATCCAAAAAGGGTTTATAATATTAAATGACGATTAGCCATCTGTTGAAATCGACCGATATAATACACTTCATTTTCTTTTTCGATAGACAGTCATAAGAGTTACGACCAATTAGAAAGAAAGAAAGTGACCGTAAAAGATGGTATCCTGATGGGAAGAAATACCAATGAGATACTTTCTCTATGGTATGATCAATATAGATTATACTTGAAATGATAATATTCTTAAGTGCAGTAACATAGACCAAATGGGATGCAGTTAACGATGTTATATTGTGTCGAAACATCCAGATCTCAAGATATGTGAGGAATATAAATTACCATTAGGATAGATGATCGTCTACAAAAGCTTACAACAGAGTAAAATAGAACTTTTGGATTCTAATATTACAAATATATAAGACTGTAGAAGCACTTGATTAATTCATTGTATTATTTGTACTCTTCCCGTTGTAAATATTCTTTGTTTAAAAAGTAAGTTGTTCAAGTTGAATGTTGTGTAATTACAAATACACTGAGTGTTCAGATAGATACATCTATGTGTTAATAACATCTTTAACAAGAATATTTATTTCATAATTGTACATATAATAAATCCAGATATTGTAAATGATGTACATTTGAACATTGAATACCGCTGGCATCTATATACAAAAATAAGAACTGTTGTTTTTTAAATAAACAAGAATGTTGAGGATCAGAAAAGATCAAAAATAAACAACAAGAAATATTTTGTCCAAACTTTTGATATGTTTAATCAGGCAAATATATCACCGATATTTAAGCGGATTTTGTAAAACTCTCCCCTGGTATACTAGATTTTAGAACAACTGCTTTTGAATAATACTATACCGACAACCTCAGTATTTAACACATTAAAATATCGGATTTTCTAAGGTAAAGGAATAATCGGTGTTAAACGTATCATATATTCATTAAAATACAGATTTCTTTTTTTCATATATTCTGTTTTAAATTTTGTGTCATAAAATTTTTGGGCCAATGATTGCGAATTACAATAATAACCGGATCGGTTTCTCGAAATTTATTAAGTTTCGTCATAGTTCAAGGCAATCTGCGAGCTCTCGGCTTATACATTATTCACTATGAATTTTGTCTGGAAAACCTGGCGAGTATTTTAGTCCGTGTTTCGGTCTTTCGGCCCAGCGGCAAACAAAAAGTAATTGACATATAATGATTAATTTAAGCACACAAGAACTTCTTCAATGGCGCTTAATTCCCTGAATAAATAGTATATTTATGAATAACCACTAGTGATATACAAACTCAAGAAACAATTACTATCTCTTCATGGTATTTGAACATAACATATCAGAGCTGTCAGTTTGTAATCGATAAAGAACAGCGACAAGTACGCAACAAGCCCTTTAATCAGTATAAGGTCAACACATTTGCCTGTAACAAACACCCTTAATATATAAACGATCTTTAAACCAGGTGGTTTGGTTGTTGGGTTATAAGAGCCGTTATTTGAATCAAGATACAAATTTGAACAACTCGAACAGTATTAATTAAGTCAACTCTTAAACTTGCTACTATATCTAACAATATTATATCGGTTTAACAATATGAAGTGATGATGGCCCTAACAGGTCATTCTTCTAATTTTCCCCACTATATTAATCAGAAGATGCAATATATGAAAAAAAAATAGCCCCACATTTTAACAAAAAGATCCCTATTTACGAAATTGACTAAAATTAAATTGGACCAATGATATAAGACTTCTTAGAAAGGAGTTTAATATCGATGCATTTGTACGCCTGTTTCTCTGTAAATATGTTATATAGTCTATCCTTTTTCTTCTGTTCGTTCGTTTCGTTTCGTCCTTTACCGTCGCTTACTTTCTATTGGTGAAATTTACAGAGAGGGGAGGGAGGGAACAACTCAAACAACTAATTTACTTTTCCGTTCTTACTCAACGACAAGTAGAAACAAAATAATATCTACGTACTGTAAAGGAAGAAGGTATAATATGATAATTATTATACCTTTCTGGTTGCATTTGAATAACTATGATTATAACGGAACTAACTCCGCAGAACGTGTTAGATGATTTTTGTTCTTTTCAATCAATCAATCAATCAATAATCATATTAATAATAAATAACAAAGGATTTTATTTTGTTTTCTTTGATTTTATATTAAACTTTATCATATATAACTAAAACGAACTGTAATTCCGTTTAGAATTTTTAATAAAGAATAGTTAATCCCTTTATTTATTAACAGTTTTTTTTTTTAGTTCTAACTCAACTACATATATTGATTACAACAATTATAACAGTTTTTTAAAAACCACATTTTAACTTATTTTCTAATATTTGAAATCTACTCGAATACAGATTATTTCAAAAAGAAGATAACATTTAGATATAAAGATACGTTGTTATTATTACGATTTAAACTCGACAGAAAATATATATAACGACCCTTTTAATCTAGATTCATTACTTATTTATATTCCTATCATTACACCAATTACTTTTCTTCCCCTTTTTTTCTTTTATTATTGTTAATATTCTAAATTGAAATCAGTATAAAAAAGATTACAAAGATGTTAAGAGCAATTTTTACAAAGACCACTTCGAGGTCCTTTATGAAAAATGTCCTTCTCAAAAGAACATCATGTTTAAATACACAAAAAAGATGTATTGTTACTGGTACAGACAGTTTCTTATCAACATCAAATGCTCAATATATTGATGAAATGTTCGAAGCTTGGAAACAAGATCCTTCATCTGTTCATGTTTCATGGAATGCATATTTCAAAAATTTGAAAAATACTGGTACTCCAACTTCTGCTGCATTTCAAGCTCCTCCTATCCTAATTGGTACTCCTCAAGGTACTCAATCAAATCCATTAGGTGTTGGTAATGCAACAAGTGGTGGTATTGATAATAATATTAATTTACATTTAAAAGTTCAATTATTATGTAGAGCTTATCAAGTTAGAGGTCATTTAAAGGCACATATTGATCCATTAAAGATTTCATTTGGTGATGATAAAGTAAAACCAACTCCTCCTGAATTGACTATTGAATATTATGGTTTTACTAAAGCTGATTTAGATAAAGAAATTACATTAGGTCCAGGTATTTTACCTAGATTTGCTAAAGATGGTAGAACTACTATGACTTTAGGTAATATTATTAAAGAATTAGAAAGTTTATATTGTAAATCTTATGGTATTCAATATACTCATATTCCATCAAAGGTTAAATGTGAATGGTTAAGAGATAGAATTGAAATTCCTGATCCTTATAAATATACAATTGATCAAAAGAGACAAATTTTAGATAGATTAATTTGGAGTACATCCTTTGAAAGTTTCCTTTCAACAAAATTCCCAAATGATAAAAGATTTGGTTTAGAAGGTTTAGAAGCTGTTGTTCCAGGTATTAAGACTTTAATTGATCGCTCCGTTGAATTAGGTGTTGAGGATGTTGTCTTAGGTATGGCTCACCGTGGTAGATTAAACGTTTTATCAAATGTCGTTCGTAAACCAAATGAATCTATCTTTGCTGAATTTAAGGGTTCTACTAATCAAGATACCATTGAAGGTTCCGGTGATGTTAAATATCATTTAGGTATGAATTATCAAAGACCAACAACATCTGGTAAATACGTTAATTTATCCTTAGTTGCTAACCCATCTCATTTAGAAGCACAAGATCCAGTGGTCTTAGGTAGAACTAGAGCTTTACTACATGATAAGAAGGACTTGAAAGAAAAGACCAAAGCATTAAGTGTCCTATTACATGGTGATGCTGCTTTTGCAGGTCAAGGTGTTGTTTATGAAACTATGGGTTTCTTAACTTTACCAGAATATTCTACTGGTGGTACTATTCATGTTATCACTAATAATCAAATTGGTTTCACAACTGATCCAAGATTCTCAAGATCTACTCCATATCCATCTGATTTGGCTAAGGCTATCGATGCACCAATCTTCCATTGTAACGCTAATGATATTGAAGCTGTTACTTATATTTTCCATTTAGCTGCTGAATGGAGAGCTACTTTCCATACTGACGCCATCATTGATATTGTTGGTTGGAGAAAACATGGTCATAACGAAACTGATCAACCTGCTTTCACTCAACCTTTAATGTATCAGAAGATTGCTCAACAAGAAAATGTTATTGATACATATACTGATAAATTAATTAAAGAAGGTTCTTTCACTAAGAAGGATATTGATGAACATAAGAAATGGGTCTGGGGTCTATTTGAAGATTCCTTCGAAAAGGCTAAGGACTACGTTCCAAATCAAAGAGAATGGTTAACTGCCGCATGGGAAGGTTTCAAATCACCAAAGGAATTAGCTACTGAAATTTTACCACATGAACCAACTAATGTTGATGAAGCTACTTTGAAAGGTATTGGTAAGACAATTTCTTCATGGCCAGAAAACTTTGAAGTTCACAGAAACTTAAAGAGAATTCTAAATAACAGAGGTAAGACTATTGATACTGGTGAAGGTATTGATTGGGCTACTGGTGAAGCTTTAGCTTATGGTACATTGATGTTAGAAGGTAACCACGTCAGAGTTTCTGGTGAAGATGTTGAAAGAGGTACTTTCTCTCAACGTCATGCTGTCTTACATGATCAAAAATCTGAAGCTACCTATACCCCATTACAACATTTGAATCCAAAACAATCAGATTTCACTATTTCTAACTCCTCTTTATCAGAATATGGTGTTATGGGTTTCGAATATGGTTATTCCTTAACTTCCCCAGAACATTTAGTTGTTTGGGAAGCTCAATTTGGTGATTTTGCTAATACTGCTCAAGTCATCATTGATCAATTTATTGCAGGTGGTGAACAGAAATGGAAGCAACGTTCTGGTTTAGTCTTATCCTTACCACACGGTTATGACGGTCAAGGTCCAGAACATTCTTCTGGTAGATTAGAAAGATTCTTACAAATGGCTAATGAAGATCCAAGATATTTCCCATCTGATGTTAAATTACAAAGACAACATCAAGATTGTAATTTCCAAGTTGTTTATCCAACTACTCCAGCTAATTTATTCCACATCTTAAGAAGACAACAACATCGTCAATTCCGTAAACCATTGGCCTTATTCTTCTCTAAACAATTATTACGTCATCCATTGGCTAGATCCAACTTATCTGAATTTACCGAAGGTGGATTCCAATGGATCATTGAAGATGTCGAACACGGTAAGGCTATTGGTACCAAGGAAGAAACTAAGAAATTAGTCTTATTAAGTGGTCAAGTTTACACTGCTCTACATAAGAAGCGTGCTGATTTAGGTGATAAGACAACTGCATTCTTAAAGATTGAAGAATTACATCCATTCCCATTCGCTCAATTACGTGATACCATTGACAGTTATCCAAACTTAGAAGAAATTGTTTGGTGTCAAGAAGAACCATTAAACATGGGTTCTTGGGGTTACGTTTCTCCAAGATTACAAACTACCTTAAAGGAAACACAAAAATACAAGGATCATACTGTTAGATACTGCGGTAGAAACCCAAGTGGTGCTGTTGCTGCAGGTAACAAGACATTACATACCTTAGAAGAAAATGCATTCTTAAAGGATGTCTTCGGTAAATAAATATAATTATTAATGATTGTCTTCCATGTATTGTCAACCAACACAACTTCCTTTTCAATGAAACTAAAAAAAAAAATAACAACTATAAAATATTCATATAATGTCAAATAAATTTTTTAATTTTGATGATTATTAGTTCTATAAATTCTTTGAACGATATCTCAAGATTGCTGTATATTTATATAATTTAATCAAAACTCTATTTAAATAACTTTTTGTTGTGATAGTAAAATCTGAGTTAGTAGTAAGTTATGTGTGTTTGTGTATCGTGCCAATTTAGACAGCTGTTCTGGGTAGTAATATATGAAGTTGAGGTTATATGGTATTTAGGAACTAGTAAGGGTGAAGAGGTATATAGTTTCTATTTTATTAATACTGAGCTGAATATTCCAAGGATGTATAGTATAAGACTATCATAAGAGCAAAAGAATAAACTAAGTACGTAGCACACGTTAAACGAATAGAAGAATATTGTGCGCGATTAATATAAAAGAATAGGCTTATATGAAGACATCTGAATACAAGGTTCACAAATGTGAAGAATAAAGAAAACAACCTAATCTATAATACATAAAGACAGAGGTTTGGAAAACAAAATATGTATATTAAATAATTCCTTTCGAAATAAAGAACGAAGAATTTACTGTAAAATAAACTGTATCATATTATCTAATAAAATGAATCAAGCTAACAATGCTGATATTGCTCAACCTGCTAGAAACGAGGATTTCTACCAATTAATATTCAAGGGATCTCTATTTTTAGTTATTTAAGATGGGAATAAAATGAGAATTATTCGAAAAATATATCCAATATTTAGTAATTAATATAATTTTATAGTTTAGTTGGTTGTTCGGGAAGGTGCCCCTAACCACTGTAATATAAACAAGAAATACTTTCACAAGGAACAAGGAAATATTGTTCGTAAACAAGATCAAATAATACATACAACTAGACTTCTATTCACAATTTTAATCAACTGAGGTTATTAATCAGTATCCAGTAGATTAAGAAGACAAGATATATACTTAGATAATTCTGCTTAGTCTCATCCAAATGAAATCAATTAATGACAACACTATTTACCTTGCGGTTACATTTTTATAGATTACTGATATACCAATCTTATTAAACTGTACCATTATATACCGATTGATTTGTAGTATTCAGATGCACCGTCGTCTTATCCATAGAGAAACCTTCAAATTTGAGTTCCCATCTGTTTAATTTATTGACAGCATGAAAATTCCCCTTTTTTTTCTTCGCCCTCCCGTCTCTTCAGCGGGAACTGTAATAAGATAGAAGCGCCAAACAATCTCACATCTCTCTAACAATTTGAAATGATTAGTTTGTTATCGAACTTGAACAAGTGGGGAATGCGAATACACTCTGTTCTATATATATATATATATATCGTCTACTTGAATAATATTTACGGCTGATACTCACGTTGTAAGAATAGTACT
>JAXQGP010000632.1:0-12658 GCA_037040125.1 Kazachstania sp. M6911
TGGAGATTTTAATTCAAATGTAAAAGATCTATCAGGTTTTACTGTAATCAAAGTTGGTATAGGTATACCAGTTTCATAATTTGCTGTTCTGGCATTGAATTCTTTACAGAAATCAATGGCTTTAATACCTTTGGAACCTAATGCTGGACCAACTGGAGGAGATGGTGCAGCTTGACCTGCTGCCACTATTAATTTCACTAGAGAGTTTTTAGCTGCTTGAGACATTTCCAGATTGTTCAGTTGTAATTTTATAGATAACTATGCTTCAAATATGATATGGCTTACCTTAATATGTGTTTAGGGATGTATTCTTCGAGACTATAATTAATGTAATGTTTAACAAATTCAATTTTGATATCCATTTTTTTTTTCTTGTGCTTTCAAGAGCCGTGGTGCGAGTTATTGGATAGTACAAAGCCCGAAAAAAGAATTATGAGACATCGAAACAAGACAGTGAAAAAGCTAAGGAGAATATATCCATTTTTATGTAATATAATGGTTTAACAACCAGCTGTAGCTTCTATTTTCGTCTATAGTTCATATTTGTTTATTTATGTATTTTTGTTTTTTAGAATAGATAATATATATGAATTTGTCACAGAAACACTACTGCATGTAATTTCGTTTTACCCTCAATCGTTATAAAATATAATTTAATTTTTGTTGTCCTAGTGATTTTGTTTACTAGATGAAGTTGCAGCTGCTGCAGCTGCATTTTTTTCTTTCTTCTTCTTCTCTAGACCAGCAATATGTGCTTCACTTTGATCAACTTGAGTATGTGTATGATCTGATGCAGTAATGATACCTGTCTTAAATCCATTTTCAATGGTAGTACACATTTCAATACTTACAATCCATGGATCTTCCATAATTTCATCGATATTAGCTCTACATGCGGGAGCCAAATCCACCATCTTACCGATAATATGTTGAGATTCCTCTGGTAAAGAATGTAATAATCTTTGTGGACCAATATTTAAATTATTTGGATCCGCAGTATTATTTGAAGAAGATGAGTTGGTTTTCTCTGTATCTGCATTCTTAGCATTGTCATAAGATGGAGGTTCTGGAGTTCTTGTTACTAAGGCACTTAATGAATCACAGTTCCTACCGGAACAAAATAATTTAAATGAATTATCTCTCAATTTAGGTATCTTCCATGGGAATTTCTTTAAAATCATACATGCGAAGATGATAGCCGTAGACCAAATATCAACTGGACGAGGATCATATTTACTAAAGATACAAACTTCGGGAGCCAAATATGGATCACTACCAACAATCCCACTTGATTCTACTAATGTCTTGGAGAAAGGATATGAGAATACTACAGCGGCACCAAAATCGATTAATTTTACAATACCGTCCTTATTTATGACACAATTATCTAATTTTAAATCTCTATGTGCCAATCCAATACTATGTAAATATTGAATACCTGTTAAAATTTGTTTAAAACAGCAACAAATTTCTTCATATGACATTTTATTACTCATAACAATTGCGAATAAATCATATTCACAATATTCCATAACTTGTAAGATTCTATTATTTTCATAGGTTATTTCAATGGTTTGAATAATATTTGGATGATTTAATGTAGTACCTATACAATATTCCGAAGTAATCTTTTTAACGTAATCTCTTTTACTTTCATTTTCAAATTTTGCTCTAAATTCTTTAACTGCGAATATTTTACTATCTGAATTACGTTTAATTAATTTCACAGAACCACCTGCACCTGCACCTAAATCTTCACCTGTTCTAGTGTATCTTTTAGCGAAAGGTAGTTGATTTTCTCTAGATTGGGAACTATGACTTCCTGATGAATTCGATGCCACATAAATAGTTTCACCATTCATACTTCCATATGATCCTGGGGTGAATGAGTTTTTATTTGATGATTGAATAGAAATGTTACTAGGTACAGGTACAGATCCAACGTGCGAATTATTAGTATTGTTGCTGTTATTGTTATTACTGTTTAAGTTGCTTGAACTTTTCTTAAAGAATGATCTTAAATTAGAAATTGAAGAATGATGAGATCTCGGTATACTTTGACTCGGTGGATTATTACTAGTGTTATCATATTGATTATTTGGTGAACCATAAGTGGCTTCGGTGTAAGAGCTTGAAGGTTGTCTTGAAGAAGAATAAATACTTGTTGTTCTTGCTCTAGTCGGTTTAGGGATTGCAGTACCATTTAATGTATTATTAGCTGAATTATTCCCGTTTACACTATTATGAGATACATGGGTATTTGGAGACGTTGGGTTATTCTCTGTGTTTGTATGATGATTATTACTATGATGTGGAGATGAACTCTGTTTATCCTTTGAAGGTTTTGAGAAGAACATGTTACCTATCTGAGATGAGAAAGAGTTTGATCTAGATATAGAATTACCATGAGTCTGTTGTAAATTACTTTGTGAAGCGCTTTGTAATTTCTGTTTCGAAATAATAAATCTAGGTTCCACAGAATCCACTTGTGGTGATGATATAATATTTGAATCGATCGCAGAAACATTTTTAGGGAGACTACTACCGTATACTTCTAACCATGAAGAAGTCAATGAGGAGCTGTTGGAACCATGAGAATTGTTAGAACCATGAGTGTTATTACTGCTATCCTTGTTTGAATTTGGTACTGAATAAGGAATACTTGAGGATAATGATGGAATATTTCTACCATTTGAGATACTATTACTTGATCTTAAGGAGTCTCTTCTAATTGGATAAACATTATTAGTGTTTGAAAAAGATGAATTTGAAACGGGGCTAATATAACTATTGTTATTATTATTGTGATTGTCTATAAATGAACCTGTATTTGAAGTATACAGGGATGCAGTATGAGCAAAATTTGAATTGAGGAAACTTGATGAAACAGTTGGGATATTATGTGCAGCGGTGTTAGTATTTGGATCGAAATTTAAATCGACGTTACCATGATGATTATCATCCTCTGAATCGATCTGTGTAACAGTAGTAACACTTGTAGTAGTTCTTCTAGGTTGAGTTTGACCTAAATCTAATGTTCTTGAAGTAGTACGTAAAATTGTCGGACCATTTCTAGTTACTTTCACATGATTTGGATCAGCATTTGAAGTCTGCGTATTTTTAGTTTCATTAATTGTTGATAAAGAAGAATTACTATTTTCTGTACTTGAATGTTCATTCTTCTTCTCCTGTAATAATTTAGTCAAGGAGGACATGACGTATGTGGGAAAAGATCAAACTTTATATCTAGCAAAAGGGAAAGATTAAGCCTTGTTAATTCTATAGCAAACTGGAGGGAAAACAATATATATACCACTTTATAAAATGATATATTTGATGTTGAATGTGTTAAATATGGAAAGAGTTATTTTCTGTAAAAAAAAAGATGAATTTCTTTTCTTGATTGTTGCTTTTCTAATCTGCTGTCTTAAATTCACTTTTGTTATAATAATTAATTTATTGAAAATCTCCCGCACTAAATGGGTACCGTAATAGTAAATATATCTGCTCGCTTTCCGGTAAACGTAATTTCTCTTCGGGAAATGTAAATAATTAAATAAATACCTTATTATATATATGTATATGTATATGTATATATGTATGTGTGTTATGGGAAATATTGCTGATTACGAGATATATATATATATTGTGTGCATCAGAGTTGCAATAGATGCATTCTCTCAGATGTCAACAACAACAACACCGGACACATTTACAATAATGCATCCATTGATAGGATAATTCTGATTTCAGTGATTGTCTTGTAACCACTGTCGTATTCTATCAGCATATGTTTCGTAGATACAATACGTACGATAGAGATAGAAAGTGATCCAATTGACAGCGAGTACTTGTTCGTATCTGTGCCATCTATCTGTATCTCTCTGTCCCTGTTGTGTCTCTGTCTCTCTGTCCCTCTCTCTGTTGTCTATCAATCTTTCTCATTTTTGTCGCTGGAATTCCGCCAGGCTTGTACGCCCGTTTCTTTGTGCTGATAAGGGGAGTTGCCGAAAATGGTATGACGTGCATATCATTGATAACGGCGAATTGTAAAATATTTATCCAATGAGACATCCAACAACAATATTTAGCAATAAACTGGCAACTTATAGTCCGCGATGTATGTGTACGTTACGGGTCAGATGGCATGTTATGGTACGGTTTATGTTAATGGTTATATGCAAACTATATCGATATATATATATATATGCTGGTGACAATATATACTCTACTTTTGAGATTGTTGATGTTGTTCATATAATTTCTCATGGATTTCTCTTAATTCAGCATACGCTTCAGTTAAGGAAGTCACTTTCTGCTTCAAATTATCGATCTCTTCTTGTTTAGAAGGGTCGGTACTAGTAGCAGTAGCTGCGCTTGTGGTTGTGATGATCTCACTAGATACATTACCATTACTTATGAATGCATTTTCTTCAGATTGAACAGTTTGTAAATATTCTTCAAAATTTAATAATGGAGATTGCACAGTCTCAGTAGATTCGGATTGACCATTATATAATTCTCCAATCTGATACCAAACATCATGAGTCTGAGTTGTTTGTCCCTTTTCCATAATAACTCTTTGTAATGCAGGTAATTTCTCTAAAGTACTATTATTGTTACCATTATGCTGTTTACCCTTAGTTAAATTCATTGACAAATTATCATTGGCTTCAGTAGAATATGTACTTAATAAAATATTAGTAACTTCACCAATCATTGTCTGCGAAGTAGTCAATGGTTGTAAAGTCTTCATTACTTGTTTCGAAAAAATTTCTGTAACATGAACTCTGCCATTCTTATCGCCTAATAAAATTATAGAACCATCCATTGATATCTTAGAATAAACAATATTCTCTTCAATGATTTTATTACAAATTAATTGGTTCTTAACAAATAACGCATCTTTATTAATTGTCTCTTGTGGTTCCTCAATTAGAGAATAAATATTACCTTGTGTAGCACCTGTTGATGGTTGTAATAAATTTAATAATCTATTACCATTCAATTGATAATACAATGAAACTGAATAACAACCCATTTGTGTACCTAGATATACAGATCTTTCAGCAGGATCCAATGAGATACAATTGATTGGATAAGGTAATGTAAATGTACATAATAATTGTACCTTTTCATCATTTTTACCGTCTGATGATCGTTTCTTATTATTACCTTGACGCATCAAAGTACTTAAATCATAACATCTTAATGTAGAATCACGAGAAACAGTATATAATTTAATACCGCTAGTAAATAAATTACCACCATGAATTGATGAAACTTCAAAATCTGTAACTGGTAAAGTATGATCATGTAATATCGCAACAGGTTTTGGTTCATCTTGTGACACCAAATCAGAAGTTTGCCATATTATTACACGAGAATCATTACCTGATGTAATAATGTATTTACCATTCATAATGGATTTAATCTTTGTAATTGCTTGATAATGAGCTGCAGATTTAACATTTAACAAAATCCCGGAATTTAATTCCCATATGTATAATTTCCCAGATTCAGTACTTGCCAATAATAAATACGGTAGATTAAATTGAGGTAAATTATGCAAATTACCATTCTTGTTTTCGTTGACTTTTGAATTATCGTATATGGATGCATTATTTTCGACAACTTCTAAACAGTTAACCCTTTCAGGTAATGGTAACCTCTGTTCTACAGATTCTCTTTGAACGTTATAAGCAGAATTATAAACATGGATCAATGATTTTTGTGCTTGTGCAACAAATAGATATTGTTCACCAACTCTAACTGCACTATTCTGTGATGAGACAGTACATTGCTTTAAATTAGCTTGCTCATAAGAATGAATATTTGTGATACTCCCTGTGGAGTTAGTAGTGAATATAATTTGTTCATCCATGATGTATCAATCCCTTTAGTGTCGCTGATAATTGGGGAGGGGAATATTAGTTATATCGAGTGTGCTTCCTAGTCTTCTTCTTCTTAATATTATATCATTGTAAATGAAGTCATTGAAAATTTTATAATTTTTTTGCGATGAGGTGAAAATTTTCCAAATTTCACTATGTATGAAGGAAGGCCCGAGCGACAGCTATGTTTTTTCTTACCGAGACTTCACGAAATGAGGGAAACTAGGATCCTAACACTGTGTGTGGTACATTTATTTCAGAACGTATATCGAACACTCATAGAATGATAGGGGAAGATAATCATTCAACGACTTCTAACTTTTCAAAAAGATGCCTTTGAATATTTTGGGGACTGCATTGTTGGAAGGTACGGATAAAATTCCATATTATGAAGAAATTAAAAGAACGTTACCATGGGTAGTTGGTATCGCTGGTATTAAATATTGGTCTCGTGGTCCATCAAATAACTGGGAAAGGCAGCTTCATGGTAAAGTTTATTTAGTGACAGGGGCGACGAGTCAAGGGATGGGTACCTCTGTGGTGTTTGAGATGGCTAAACTTGGTGCGCAATTAATTTTTTTAAATAGAAACGTTGATGAATGGGCAACTGATTGGGTTGAAGATTTAAGGGAACAAACAGGTAATGAACTATTATATATGGAACAATGTGATTTAGCTGATTTATATGAGATTAGACAATTTGCAACTAAGTGGCTAAATAATTCGCCACCTAGAAGATTGGATGGGATCATTGTTATGTCTGGTGATATGGAACCAATCGGTATTCCACATTTCTCAAAACCCATAAGACAATCTTCAATTGATGGTTTAGAGAAACAAATGGCTGTTAATTTTGTTGGTATATTTCATTTATTAGACTTATTGCAACCTAGTGTAAAAGCACAACCACCTGATCGTGATGTAAGAATAATTATCTCTACCTGTTGGACACAAGTTATGGGTGATATTAATATTGAAGATCCTTTATGGCAATCACAAAATTATAAAAGTGCATTAAATTTTTTCAGTAGTAGTAAATTACAATTAGGTTTAACCATGATGGAATTACAAAGAAGATTAATTGAGGATGTTAAGAAAGTATCAAAAGAGAAACAAGATACAGAACGTAGTGGATTAAATATTAAAGTTATTATGGTACAACCAGGTACAATGAGATCAAACAGTTTACGTCGTGTTATATCGAATGGTTCAGTAATTTTATTATTGGTATTATATTGTATTATTTTGTATCCATTCCTATGGTTATTTACTAAAAGTGGTAATCGTGGTGCACAAAATATTTTATATGCTTTAAATACACCAGAATTTGAAGAAGTTAATTTAAAGGATACTAATACAAAATATGTTTCAGATTGTTCAGTTGTTAAGTTTGCACGTAAAGAATTTGAAGATAATGATTTACAGAAACAGTTGTATGATAATACGCGAAGAGATATCTTAGAGTTAGAGAAGAAGATGGCCATCATAAGAAATTCCAAGAAGAAGGATGAAAGGACTAAGGAGACAAAGAAATAGAATAGCTAAATAAAATTTAAATTTGATATATTATTCTTACTCATATATATATATTTATATAAAATGATAACCAAAAGATAATTTAAAAGCAAAAAAAAGTTAAAAAAAAAATTAAAAGGATTGTCGTATTAGAATTATGATTGTTCTTTAAAAGAGTGTGTGATGCATGAACTAAATGGTAAAGGAAACTTATGAATATGTTATTGAAGTGAATTATTGTATTACATTATTATGCACTTCTCCCTTTTTTTTTTATTTTTCTTCGAAGATGATGATTTCATGTTACCACTTGTTGTTGTTGTTGTAGTTGATTGTTTATCCTTATGATGTGAATGCGAGTGTCTTTGACTATTATTGTTAGCTTGTTTCTCTTTATTATTAGTTGAACTATTGCTATTATTATTACTTGAGTTTGTAATCACATTATTTGCAGCGGAAGAAGCATTTGTTGTGTTATTTGTATTATGATTATGGTTATGATGATGATGATCTAACAATTTAAATTTATCGTTATTATTGTTGTTAGTTGTATTATTGGAATTTGAATCGCCTGAAAATGCGTTATTTAATGAATTAGTTTTTTTCTGTTTTAATGCTAATCTTTCAGGCTCAAATACAACAACATCGATTGCCTTTTCGAATATTTCTCTAACACCAACTTGGGTCATTGCAGAACATTCTACATAACCCATAAACCCATTATCTTGGACACACTTATCAATTTCATTCTTTGTAATATAATTTGGATCACTTTCTGGGATAGTACCTTCTAAATCAGATTTTGTACCAACTAATAAAATTGGTAATTTATTAAAATTTGTAAATAATGAATTATTTTCAATATTTGAATTTAATTTTAATTCAGGTAACCATTTATCACAAACATTTCTAAACGAATTTTTTTCCGTTATTGCAAAACAAATTAAAAAAATATCAGTTTGTGGATAAGATAATGGTCGTAATCTATCGTATTCTTCTTGACCTGCCGTATCCCATAAATTTAATTTGAACACCCTTAAATGCTCATTTGAATGTGTTGAAGTAGGACCCGAATGAGTCTCTGTCCCAGTAGTACTACTATTATTTAAATTTTCTGTTACATTAGGATCCTTTAATGATATTGTGGTTGTATAATTATCGAATACAGTAGGTACATAATCCTGTGGAAATGTATTTGTCGTATATGATATTAATAATGAAGTTTTACCTACTGCACCATCTCCGATTACTACACATTTAATAGATCTCATAGTGTATTATTATTATATGTATACTATTAATAAATATGTTATTATTATTATTGTTACTATTATATTTATAAGTTTGTAATTAAAATTATAATTCAGGGAAATGGAAGATACGGTAAATAAATCAAATAATAATAGTAATTAAATTATATTTACTCTTTATATAGAAGTAAGAATTTTTTAACTAGATTGAAAATAAGAACAACAACAATTTCTCTGTTTCTTTCTTTATTAAAATTATGATGAAAGAATCAACATCGTTCGTTAGTTATTGCATATGGTAATAACAGGCGGACAAATGACAAGGTATCTATTAGAAAAAAAATATGAGTCCGTAAAGATATGCGCATACATTCAATTAGTTATTATTATTACTATTACTACCACTCGCATCATAGGGGAGAGGGAAAGACGAAAAAAAATTTGGATCGGTTAATGCAGGCAGTAGTTGGCAGACAGACAGAGCACGGACAAGATTACGAACTGCAGGAAGGAAGAACAAGGCAGAGAAGTTTTAGTTGTACCTATTCCATTAAATGGATTCTATTTGGTTCTGTCCTGTTCTGTCTCTCAGCTTAACGCGTTATGCAGAGTGACGATGATACATTTATTGACAGACAGACAGAAAGACAGACAATGTGAGCTTGGTAGCCTCGATCAGTTCGATTGCCTCAAGATACTTTTCGGTTTACGTATCTTAAAGGGATTCTAGTCGATTTTTGTCTCGAGGAACCGCAGGACAAGTCGGTGATAAAAATTTAATAGTGATAATAGTAATAGTTATAGGCTAACGGTACAATTCTTTTCCCCTCATTCGTATCCTTTACTAATACTTAGATGTAAACAGTTTACAAATCGTGGGGTTATCCATTCAAGAAATATATTTGGGGAGTCGGTAGCTATATGAAAAAAAATTACATAAAAGTATATCTCAGAAGAGAACAATAGTATCTTTGTATCTTAGTAACCTATTTATTTTTCTAACTATTAGAAGGAATGTGTGGGGATAAGAATATAGTCCGATATATTACTGAATAACATCGAAACTATTGGGGATAGAGAAATTTATTAAGCTTTAGTATATTATTTAATTCTTTTTATTGTACGTATTAACTATTGATATTGTAAAAACACGATTAAATCTTGATAATCCAATCACGAAAAGGTATTAACTTTGAGTTTCCTTGTTTTCTTTTCTTTTAAACTCTTCAGTCTCGAACACTGAAGTGTTGGTACGTAACATAGCTTAAAAAGAAATCGACACAGTGAATGTAAGTTTATGCTTTATCGATCTATATTATATCCCTTTATACTTTGAATAACGTTTTCCAAATAAATATTACTATATCTATTAGTTTATTGTATAACAAGTCATGAAATCAAGGAGTATAAACATTCTATTATTATGTGAGTAACTACGCACGATTAACAATCATTACAGTACCTTTTGTCTCTTATTTGAATGTGATAATTAACCTCAATCCCTTTTTTATTGCTCAACTGGTGTGGTATTCATTGTTTGCTTTGCTGCCCTCTTGGTATTTACTTCACGGTTTAGTTTATCTTATTCAAATGACAATGTTGTCTCTTAGATTAATGAGACACTTTAATCGAAAATTTTAAGTTGATTGTCTGCGCCATCTTCCTATCCCACACGACGATACTTGCTATAAGAATTGGATAAACATTCCGATCATTAAGAAAAGTTGAACACTCCTTTGTATGTGTATCTCTCTGCATCTAAAACCATCCAAAGTCCCACGTCATTTTGTTAGGGAAAGAGTCCAAGAAAGTTATTTTCATGCATATATTTTGTGAATTACGCATACTGTGTTATACGTACATCTGTCTGCTGTCTCCTTAATTTTAATTGAACCCCAAATTATAAAAACTTTTCCTATAGGCCTCTCCCCTATTTTGTTGTACAGTAAATAAAGTAGCAGATGCACAACGGAACAATCATTTTTATGGGGTCATCATTTCGGTCTCTTCTTCTGGGTTTGTTAGAAGGGGGAATGCAGAAATTTTTCTCGAATGGTTTTCCAGAAATCTTACGATGCACTACCTCGATTTCTTAGCAAGTATTTTTTCTACTTTTTTCCCCCCTTGTTGAAGAAAAATATTTTATTTGGTGTGGGATTCGTGTGATGACTGTTTCGGATAACTGTCATCCGGCGGCAAAATCAGTTAGTATACTGAAATATTCTCTGATCCTGCAGTTATTATTGGCTTTTTGGGTTAGGTCTAATTTATATTTTATATATTAGTTATGATTTTGAAATGGGCTATTTCATTACTTATTATAGATGTTCTGACATTTAGAAATGTCACAAACAATTTCCGGCGCATCGAGCAGTATATAGTGTATTATTTTGATTTTGTAATTTTGTAAAAATTATTCTCAGTCCATTTGATATGATGATTTTCTTAAATAAAACCTCTAAGCATTTGTTCCATCATCAAAATTCACCGTCATATTAAATTATTTAAAAATTGAGCTACATATCTATTTGATGATATATCAGCATTGGACTTGATATATGGTAAAAAATACTCACTACAATTGACATGATCTGCATTTAAATTTAATTTGAATTTTTCATTATGTTTCATCTTGGAAATCTTCGTACCCAGGTTACCATTTGAAAATATTTTACTCATATCTTTTTTGTATATTTTTCACTTGTTGACATAATTTATTTACATGGTTTATAACCGTTATAAAATCTTCTCAAATTCATTGCATCTATGGCATCTTCATTGGCTGGTGTATGTATAATTGACACATATATTTGATGGTCAATATTTTGTTCTTGCGTCGAATAGAAGGGGAATACAGATAGGTGTGAACGGTCAAAGGGTTTCTCTACACCCATCAAGATATATGTTCTTATTTGAGTAATTCCATGATCAGAATCTAGGTATATTAAGTATACTCCTTTATCCTTAATTAAGTTATCACAATTTAGACTATAATATGAGATAGCATTACAGACAACACCTGGTGATTCCCCATTTATATTTGTTACAAATGCATTCATTTGATCGTGTCCACTGTTGACTTCCTTCAAGAAAACATCTTCTGAATTTTGATTTAACAGAACATATTTGTTTATGTAATTTTTACATTCTTCAGAAGCACCCGCAAATTCCATAGCATCATCAATTGTCTCTGGTAATCGATTATCATCGCTCATTTCAGAAAGTAAAAGATCCCTCATATATATTTTACAATCGTCTATAGTAAACATGGCCTCATCATCGTGACTCATATTAGAATTGGTTTTGAATACATCTATTTCAGCAGAATATATTCAAATGTTATTATACCCTGGTAATACAATTGGGTCATTTGAGAATTTGACAGTGGTCGAAAGAATCGAACGGATAATATATAATGATATCCAAGACAGGTAAACAAATTTATTAGTGACCGCGTCTACGGTTATCTTGTATCTCTATTCGTAATAGCTAGATAACCTTTAATCAGGTAACTCGTCCCTTTAGTGGTTGAAGACATGATTCACCAACTGAGAATTTTATTCGTGTTGTACAGGTTGATCGGATTTTCTTATTTTGTAACTGTCCGAAATATACATCCTTACACCATCACAGAAATAGCTGGTTCATTCCATTTTATTTTTAAGAATTTTAAAACTTTTTTTTTTTTATTTTCGCATTGCAGAATTTCCGTTTTCGTACAGTGAATAATTTTATCAAAAATCTTTCATAGTGAGTAACTACGATGATGGCGGCCGTTGACAGTAGGAGCTAGTTGAATTTTTCATTCATCGATGATACGTTAAACAACCATCATCTATATATCAAATATATAAATTTATAATAATAACATCAATTAAAACATTTCATTTAATTTTTGTTATTTCAATATAAAGAAACCAACTATACACATATATAACAATGGCTCCATTAATTTCCAAGAAGAGAAAGCTAGTCGCTGACGGTGTCTTTTACGCCGAA
>JAXQGP010000633.1:0-12703 GCA_037040125.1 Kazachstania sp. M6911
TAATAATCCCAGTATCATTATAAAGACTGTAGAAGTAAGATCTAAATTATTAAAGTATATTGAATCCCAGTAGAAAAATGTGAGTAAATAAATTAACAAGGGATAAAATATAATATTTCTATATATAAAGAACTAAAACTGGAACTAGAAGTCAGAAGTTCGATAGTTCCTATTCAAATTTATAACTATTTTATATTTTATATAATAAAAGAACAAGTAACAAAATATAAATATTTTGCTTTATTAAAACTCTACAACTATTACGTAATTTTAATCCAAATGTCTAAAACTAACAACGAACTATCTAACGCTACTTCTATCCATTCAGACCAAAACCATAGTGATGTTGCCGATCCCAGACAAATGGGTATTCAATTCTATTAAGATGGTAAACCTGCAAGCATCGATACGTAAAACTGTGAGACCAAGTATATATTCTTATATATTTAATATTAACAGATTTTTATAAATAAATCTATTTATCAGATACCAATGATATGGTCGTCCGTAGTATGATATTCATAATCCAAATTCCTAAATGGTAAATATAAAAACAATTTTAATACCTACGTGTAGAACAAAAAAATTAACATTTCTTGTTTTTATTCCTTCAAAAGAAAATGCAGTTTGCGGTAATTTCGTATGTTTATCTTTTTGGACTACATATACGTATATAGCTATTTATGTACTTTATATGTAGTATATTTCTTTCTTATATATGATTGATAAGAAGAAATTGTGCAATTATGACGATATTTTTAAAATGTTCATATGACGAAACGAATAAAATGACATTTGACCTAATTGAAACCACCGACCTTCTTTTTCTTTTTTTTCTTTGGTCTTTGTGATCCATCCATTTGAGAAGATGCAATATTAGATATCTGTGAAGATTGACTAGATTGAAATGAGCTACCCATTAATGTAAATGCAGGAGCCATAGATGACGGCAAAGTGTTTTGTAATATAGAATCCCGTTGGGAATTTTCCAATACACTTGATGTTCTATTGTTTCTTCTTGAGATATCAGCTCTGTTTGTCTTCTTTTTACTCACTTTATTTTGTGAAGATCTAATAGTTGGAATTTGAGATTGAGTATTTAATGTAAATTGTGGTTGACTACTAAATGGAATAGTAGATTTTGTTTCTGAAAATACATCTTGAGTATCAACGTTATCCCATTCATCGATCAATTCTTTAGACGATGCATTTAATGTTTCATAAGTTGTATCATATTTGTCTTTTGATGGGATACCCTTGGAGTATGTTACAGTTTCTAATATGATCTCTTTCACAATTTCCTTTGTATAATAGATAGTTTCTTTGCCTAATATACTCCAACATTGTAACAGTTTGTTATAGAAAATATCAAAGTCATTGATATTTTCATCCAGTATTTGATTAAATAAAATTGGCAAGTTTGTGAAATTAATATGTTCTTCGTTATAATGTTCAAAAAATTGTGATAGGAAAGAAGAGAATTCCTCGATATCATTGATTACCTCTGGTGGTTCAGTTAATTCTGAAATTAATTGTAGATTATTATTTGATTCATGTACATCCGAAGTGATGTATTTATTTAATGCTTCAGATAATTTCATACCATATTCTTCAAGGGCCTCGATGTCATTACTCTCTAATTGTGACTTTTTATCCTTTTTGTATTTCCTTCTAATGGATTTCGATATTGCATCATGTATGAATTTTATCTCAGGTTTAATATTTGTCGATTCAGTTATATCTTCAAGATGAGATGTTTGGTTTATAATAGGTTTGGATGATGTGTTCTCATTTGTAATTGTGAAACGTGTAATTGATTCAGTTTCAATTTCCCTTGCAAACATATTGAATGATACATGGTAGTGCTCATCTAACGTATCAATGGATTCTTCTAGAAATTGTAAACTTTGAATATTGTTAGATAAACCTAGGACATTAATTATTGAATCACCAGAAACTTTTTGAACTAAGTTATTACTTCGATCTATTGTGAATCCACTAATGTAAATTTTATTATGTTTCTTTGATGTAGTGTAAGTCAAATATACCTGTTTCCCTTGTAAAATAATTGATTGACTAAAAATACGATAAGTATTATCACTTTCATTTAAATTATGTTTCCATGATAATATTCTTGTAGCTTGATCCAAATCTCTATTTGTTCTTATGATGATAATTTCCATTGAGGTTAATAAAATTTTATAATCTTCATCTATTTGAATGAAATCAAGTAAATGAGACCAACTTTTAGCTTGAACGATTTCAGACTGCCATTTTTCAATTAAATCTATCTCTACAAGTTTAGATTCATCCATAACCAGAATATGTGAATCCTTGGATGACCATGAAATATATTTCCTTGATGATAATGATTCAGGATCATAAATTGTCCCCATTGTCTTCTTATCCAGGATTAATTTAGAAGATTGACGGAATGGTGTAGGTATCTTCCCGGTAATGTAATTACCCTTTGTATCAATTAATGCAAATTGTTGAGGATCCATTGGATTAAAAGTGACATCGGCCCATGAATAGTCACCAAATGATGAAAATTCTACAGGATCCAACATGTGATATTTAAGTTGATTTTCATCATTTTTAATATTTATACTTTTGATTTTAATTAAAAAGAATGATGTTGTAGTTAAAACAGCTATCATATCTGAATAACGTGCATATGCTTGTGATAAAAGTGGGATTTTAATTGTCTTGATTGTATTTCCTAAATCTATATCTGTAATATTTGTTTCTTTGATAGTGGGTTCGCCTTCAATTTGTTTCACTATAGAGAGTCTTAATATAGATTGTGTCTTCCCATGACTATAGGCTGAAATTTCATGATAATCAATATAATTTCTAATATCGAATGATGTTTGTATTTTACCTATTATAAAAGTATCTCTAATTGTAAGATCAATCAATTTATAATGTGTGGTGTTATCCTTATTATAATTTCTATCATATTTAGTTGGTAAACTTACAGATGAATCACTTTTACTTAAATTTTTCATTAGATCCCTAGGTAAATAATCATGATGGAATGAACCTACACTATTCACAGGTGATAAATACATTCTATTATTCGTTATATCTTTAATATCATTATAAATTTGGAAATTTCCATTTTGTGGTAATGATGGAGTTAATCTACCCCAAGGTAATTTCATTAATAATGAATCTCGTATATGTTCATCGAATTGAGTTTCGTCATCATCTAATATATCTGAATCAAGTATACTGTTTTCACTATAATTATCTATAGTTGTATCATTATAATCTATTGTTCTTCTTGTCGGTATTGGTGCATGTAATGTTGTGTTGATATCGTTGGAAGTATCATGTTTAATCGATTGATCTCCATTGAAATATGCATTTGAATCACATATCTTTAAATTCATGAATGTGTCAGGTATGGATGTATCTGTTGAAGTTAACCAATTTTCATTGAAATCATAATGTCGTGATTGTTTTGATGGTTTGAATATACTTGGACCCGATACACCTGTCGCTAGTTGAATACCTAACGGTCGTTTAAAAGGAAGTCCCGCTTCATTCATCAGTGGAACTTGTGTAAGTGCGTATGTGTGTATGCTATTATTGTTGTTGTCGTCGTTGTTAGTTTAATCTGTTGTTGACAATTGTAATATATTCATCTCAATGGATCATTTATAAATTATATATCTGATCCTCGTTAGCTCATCGCAAATTTTTTGTTTGCGGCCAGTTAAAGCGAGATCAATAAAATAGCAAAATTCAGTAGATTTTAAAAAAAAAAGTTGTTTTTGTTGTTTTTTTTAAGGTATATAATATATACTTTTTACTAAATAAAAGAAGATACTTAAATTATATTAATATTTTTTTTTTTTTTTTCATTTTTGATAAGAAGCTGGATTAGCATCGAATCTTAAATCCCAACCGATTTGTGGACCTAATTTTGGTAAAATTTCAGCAACTGATTGAACATCTTTATCACCTCTACCAGAGATATTAATAATTAAATTTTCTTCAGGTTTCATTGTCTTTGCGATTTGAATAGCACCGTAAACAGCATGAGATGATTCTAAAGCAGGAATGATACCTTCTAATTGGGATAATATCTTGAAACCTTCTAACGCTTGAGCATCGGTAGCAGCCATGAAATCTGCTCTACCTGTAGATTTCCAGAAAGCTAATTCTGGACCAACACCAGGATAATCTAAACCTGCAGAGACGGAATGAGTATCGTGAACTTGGCCATCTTGATCTTGTAAGACGTAAGTCTTAACACCATGGAAGACACCTGGTCTACCAACGGTTAAAGTAGCAGAATGGAAATCAGTATCGACACCATCACCACCAGCTTCAACACCAATTAATCTAACTGAAGTATCATTTTCGAATGGGGAGAACATACCTGTTGAATTAGAACCACCACCGACACAAGCAACGATTGCATCAGGTAATTTACCATCATTTAATTTAGCAAATTGTTCTTTAGTTTCATTACCGATAACACTTTGGAAAGTACGAACTAAAGTTGGATAAGGATGTGGACCAATAGCTGAACCAACGACGTAATAAGTAGTCTTTAAATCAGTGACCCAAGTACGGAATGCTTCAGAAGTAGCGTCTCTTAAAGTTTGAGTACCATTAGTAACAGAAACGACTTCGGCACCTAGAATTCTCATTCTAAAGACATTTAAAGCTTGACGACGAACATCTTCAGCACCCATATAAACGGTACATTTTAAACCGAATTTAGCACAAGCGGTAGCTGTAGCTACACCATGTTGACCTGCACCAGTTTCTGCAATAACGTTAGTTTTACCTAATCTTTTAGCTAATAAGACTTGAGCTAAAGCATTATTAATCTTATGAGACCCAGTATGATTTAAATCTTCTCTTTTCAACCAAATTTGAGCACCACCACAATATTCAGATAATCTTTCAGCTCTATGTAAAGAAGAAGGTCTACCAATATAAGAATACAAAGATCTAAAATCTTCCCAGAATTTTGGATCTGCGACAGCTTCATCGAAAGCACCTTCTAATTCTCTTAAACAAGCATGTAATGCTTCTGGGACGTATTGACCACCAAAATCACCGAATCTCATTGAATGTTTATGAGTTTCATCGAAATTATTTTTTTGATCAATGAATAATTTACCTTGATCAGCAGCAATTTGTTTAAAATTGTTGAATTCGTCGATTGATAAAATTTTATGTTTTTTACCATTCAAGATTTCTTCACAATATGTCTTTGCGACATCATAAGTGGTACCTTTCTTAGCTTGACCACATAAAGTAACGATTTTAGAACCAATGACAACACCATCAGCTAATGAACCTACACTTTCGAAATGTTGTCTAGTAGCAACACCGAACCCAACAGCAATTGGGATATCTTTAGTATAAGTTCTAACTCTAGATACTAATTCATCTAAATTAGAAGCAACGGAAGTTTGTGCACCTGTAGTACCCATTCTTGAAACGACATAGACAAAGGAGTTAGCGATACTTGCTAAAAGAGCTAATCTTTCATTAGTAGTTGAAGGCGCAACTAAAGGAACTAAACTTAACCCACATTCATTGACTCTATTTCTAATCTTTAAAGCTTCTTCAGGAGGTAAATCAACAATAATGAATCCATTAGCACCTGCATCTGCTGCATCTTTAATGAATTGATTATCACCATAATTCATAATTGGATTATAATAACCCATCAAAATGATTGGGATAGTGATCCCTTGAGCTCTTGCTTCGGAGACAAGTTGTAAAGTTTTCTTTAAAGTAACACCATTTTCTAATGCTGTTGTATTAGCTACTTGAATAGTTGGACCATCAGCAATTGGATCAGAGAATGGCATACCTAATTCAACTACATCGACACCACCATCTTGGAACCCCTTTAAGATTGGAATAGTATCTTCAACTGTAGGATAACCTGCTGTCATGAAAGTGACTAAAGCATTACGATTTTCTGCTTTTGCATTAGCAAAAGTTTGTCTTAATTGTTCTGACATATTTATTCGTTGGTATTATGAGTGGAAACGAAACCGGAAACCGGAACTAAATAAATATGAGTATAGATCAAAGAATTCTATTACTTTATATATAAACTTATATACATTAAATAAAATGAGAGAGTACTGCATAATCAAATGAAACTAAATCAGAATCAAGTGGAATGTCATGAATATCAGTCATACAACAACATCAACATCGACCAACGATGGATGACACACAGAGCAAGAGAGAACAAAACTGAAAAATTTTCCATCAAAATCGCACTCTCTCTCTCTCTCCTTCACGCTCTCGCCGAGACAAACGGAAAGGAGAAAGTTGCGTCGTCGTCGTCGGAACGCAAAGCAACAACCGCGTAGACGCAGAGGGACAGCCCCCACGTTTTAGTATTGCTACTGTGCTACTGCTGCTACTGCAGTTCTCTCCCCCACGTCCTCTTCTTACTGTATGTCCGTCTTTCCGTCTTTTTTGTTTTTGTTTTTCTCGCGTTGTCTCGCGTTGTCTCTCTGCAGGTGTCCATCGCATCTCTCTTTACCACTTACAAGAAATCCATATTCAGACTTGATAGATCAATGTTATTGAGATCTAAATTACCAAAATCATTCATAGCATTGGGTCCCTGATTGTTATTGTTATTGTTGTTACTCATATTCATCATACCATTATTGTTACTTTGATTATTACCATTGTTACCGCCATTGCCACTACTCATGTTCATACTTAGTATATTAGCAGGTGTAATGATAGTATTACTATGTAATGGACTCTGTTGTACTGAATTAGGTCTATTACCATTACTACCACTATTATTATTATTATTATTAAATGGTATTTGTTGTGACATTGGGGTTATACCACCTGTATTTAAATTTTGTTGTATAGGTGATGGTATACCTTGAATATTATTTTGTAAATTGGCCATTAGTTGTGGTGGAACAGATAATGTTGGATTCATAGTAGTATTGTTACCGGCATTTGGTATAGTTGCAGATGATGGTGTTGCAACAACACTATTACTATTGTTGTTGTTGTTATTGGTTGTTGTTGTGGCATGTGCTGTAGCTGGAGTGTTTTTAGCACTGGTTGTATTCTTCTTTTGTCTTGGTTTTCTTGGTTTCTTAGTTGTTGTGGTAGTAGGTGTAGCGGCGGCTGTTGTAATAGCTGTAGTTGTAGTTGGTGTATTACTTACACTCACTGGACTCTTTACACCTGCTGTTGAACCTCTGCCTTTCTTTTGTGTTGGACCAGATGTAGTGGTAGTGGTAGTACTAGTTGTGGCTGTGGCTGTGGCTGTGACTGTAGCTGTAGCAGCACTAGACGCAGTCTTGTGTGTTGTTGTATCTGCGTTTATTTCTGTACCAAGATTACCTAACGTCTCCAATGGTTGATACTCCTTTGTCTTGTATTCCTTTGTATATTCTCCAACTGTATCAAATAATGGCCTTAATTCACCAAATCGTTTTGATAATAATTGTATACTATCATTTAATTTAAATAAAATATCTCTAACATTATTAAATTTATCTATATTAGTATCACCATTCTTATCATCTGATATATTACTAACCATATGAATAAAATTATTTAATTCAAGTCTAATTGGTAATATTGATTCACGTGTATTAGTAATTATCGTTATTAAATTATCTTTATCATCTGAATTTTGTGCTAATTTCATCTCTAAATCATCAAGTTTCATATTTAGTTGAAGTATTCTTGACATCATGGCACTATCACTATTAGTCATATTCACTAAGTTGTTATCTTTGCCTTGCTCTTATAACGATGTTTGTTGTCTCTTTCTTTCCTTTTTATCCATTCGTATCTTTTCAACTGCCATTGAAAATTATTCAACGCCGACGTGAACAACAAACAAACAGAGCAAGCAACTACAACCCCCCTTCCCGCGGAAATAAAAATGTTACATATATATATATACAAACTCGTATCACAGCTTAAACTACATCGCAACAACTACGAAATAATGATTAGATCTCATATATTTAGAGGCATCCGATTCTATTCAAATGCTCAACCACTAGATATATTGTTCTTTGGATCAGATACATTCAGTATCCATTCATACAAGACCCTACAACAAATATCACTGAGACAACCAAATTTAATTTCAAAATTACAATTAGTTACAAGACCACCAAAATGGTGCGGTAGGAAAAAATCAATATTAAAGAAACCGGAAATTTTAAAATATATAGAATCACAAAGGGGCACTCAACCACTACTATGTGATACGAGACAAGATATGTTAGATTCATTGAGTCCATGGCTTTCGAAATCCAGAAATTCAATGCTGATTGCTGTATCGTATGGGAAATTGATCCCTAGTGAACTCATTGACACCGCAAACTATTCATTGAATGTACATCCCTCGTTGTTGCCCAGGTATAAAGGTAGTGCACCGATTCAACATACGTTGTTGAATAATGATTCCGTAACAGGTGTATCTATACAGACTTTAGATCCAGTAAAATTTGATAATGGAGAAATTATTGCACGTACTCCAGAGATTGATGTTCAAAATTTGTTACAGTCACAACAGGTGGAAAGAGTACCGGGTTATATGACACGAATCATGATTGATCAATTAGGTAAAATTGGTTCAGAGTTATTAAGGGATGTCATTCAATCAGGGACGTACAGTAATCATTCACCGTTACCTAATTTATATAAACCAAGTTGGGCAACTACAATTAAGACTAATGATAAACAAATTAGGTGGTTTAAATATACCGCTGATTATATCTCAAGAATGATTGGGATATTGGGACCTGTGTTCACTTTCAAGAGAACTCAATTAGGGAAAGTACATCGTTCAACAGAATCGTTCACAGAGAAAAGAGTTTTGTTACATGATGTCACAGCAATTAAATGGCCATCTCAGGATCTATTACCGGGACAATTTCAATTTGATTCAATTGCTAATGTGATTAGAGTCGGTTGTGCAGAAAATACACAATTAGAAATTAAAAAATTACAATTTGAAGCATGTGCAATTGAAACAAGTGATGAATTCATGAGGAAATTAAAGAAACGTTGTGGACCAAAAGCAGCAGAACTGATGTGTTTCAATTAGTACACTTGATAGAGTTCTTCCTGACAGGCTACTTCCACTCTCTCTTTTTTTTTTTTCAGGTAACTCCCCGCAAAAAAAAAAAAAATAACAAATTATAGATATCAATGACTTGTACATAAACAAACTATATACATAAACATTCAATAAATAAATATTCATTACATCTCTGAATAATTACACCAAGTCAAGTATCACATTGGCATTATGGAGAAACCATTACTTAGTGAGAAAAGTAAAAAGGAGAAAGAACAAGCGAATGTAGAACGTAAGGAACCTAAACCTGAATTAAGTTCAATGCATAAAACTTTCTCAGAATATAAATATGAGGACCCACCAACTGCACGTAAAATGTTTTATGATTTTATGCTTTGGTTACTTTGGAATATTTTTGAATGTTTCTTTAGAGAAATTAAATCTAGAGGTGGTTATAAAATGCCAAAGGATGGTCCAATTATTTTCGTTGCTGCACCTCATGCTAATCAATTTGTTGATCCAATTATCTTAATGGAACAAGTTAAAAAAGTTATTAATAAAAGAGTATTGTTCTTAATTGCGGAAACGTCATTACATGTTAGAGGTATTGGGTTTTTGGCAAGAGCAGTGATGTCTATTGGTGTTGTTAGACCACAAGATAATTTAAAACCAATTACTGGTCGTGTTAAAATTGATTCAAATGATTATAAGAAAGTTATTGGTAAAGGTACTAAATTCACTACTGAATGTAAAGTTAAAGGTTTATTAGGTTTACCAAAGTCTCTTGGTAATGCAGAAATTGTCTCTATTGAAAGTGATACAGTTTTATATATCAGAAAAGAATTTAGAATGAATAAACCTGAAAATAAAAGAATTTTATTAGAGAAAGGTACAAGTTTTAAATATGCTGATAAAGTTGATCAATCATTAGTTTATCATAAAGTCTTTGAACATTTAGCTAATGACGCTTGTATTGGTATCTTCCCAGAAGGAGGATCTCATGATAGAACAGATTTATTACCTATTAAAGCAGGTGTAGCAATTATGGCTTTAGGTTGTATGGATAAACATCCAGATGTTAATGTTAAAATTGTTCCATGTGGTATGAATTATTTCCATGCTCATAAATTTAGATCAAGAGCTGTTGTTGAATTCGGTGAACCAATTGAAATCTCTAAAGAATTAGTAGCTAAATATCATCAACCAGAGACTAATCGTGATGCAGTTAGGACTTTATTAGAAGAAATCACTGAGGGTTTGCGTGCTGTTACTGTTACTTGTAAGGATTATGAAACGTTAATGATCGTTCAAGCAATGAGAAGATTATATTCAACAAGATTTAATCGTCAGTTACCTTTGTCAATGATTGTTGAAATGAATAGACGTATAGTTAAAGGATATGAATCATACAGGGATAATCCAGAAGCGAAAAAATTAGGTGAAGATATATTGAAATATAATGAAAAATTGACATATTATAATTTAGCAGATCATTCTGTTGAAACTGCACGTATTGATTTCATGACTAATTTATGTTTATTAATCTATAGATCTGTCTTTATTACAGTTGCTTTGTTATTATCATTACCAGGTATTTTAATGTTTTCACCAATTTTCATCTTAGCTAATCATGTTTCAAAGGATAAAGCTCGTAAAGCTTTAGCTAAATCTTCGGTAAAGATTAAAGCTAATGATGTCATTGCTACTTGGAAGATTCTAATCAGTATGGGGTTTTCACCATTATTGTATACTCTATGGTCATCAATTATTACTTATATTGCTGTATCTGTTAAGGGTTACACAGGTCACTATATCTTAGTGTTTTTAATCTCTTATGCATTAAGTGTCATTGTTACATATTCTGCATTAATTGTTGGTGATCGTGGTATGGATACTTTGAAATCTTTAAGACCATTATATATGTCATTGACTTCACCAGGTGGATTAAGATCATTACAAGAAGAAAGACAATCATTAACTGAAAGAATCATTGAAGCTGTCGATACCTTTGATCCACAATTAGCTAAAGATTTTGAAAATGATGAATTTACTAAAGAATTCGAAGATTATAAGAGTAAAGAAATAAGAAGACGTAAATTAGTAAGACAGAAACGTGAACGTAAAGCTAAAGAACATACATCTGAACATGAACATGAAGAAACAACAAACGTTGAATCTGATGCAGTCTCTTTAGTTAATAGTGACAATTCATTAAGTAATATTCCTTTATTCTCTACTATTGTAGGAGGTGGTCTAAGGTCTCAATCCAACAGTATCTCATCCAGTGTAGTCTCAAGTCGTGCTTCATCAGTAGTAGGTTTCTCCACAGATGCAAGTGAACAACAACGTCTCTCAGAATTTGAAATAGACGATGAGAATGATGCTGCTATAACTGGTGCCAAGACCACGGCTGTCTCTAGTCGTATCGCACATATCATCCGTGATCAACGTGAACATTCCATGGAGTAAGGACACTCTTAACAATCGTGTTTAATTATGTAAATATTGCAGACTAACGACAAAAGTCTAATGACATTGTGCCTCATTCAACTGTATTATAATAGCTGTCTAATCTTATTTTATTTAATTTCATGTGTGTAAGAAATTGTACGCGGTGATCGCTTCCGCACCAAAAAATTGAACAACAGCAAACAGAAGGAAACAAAGAACAAACAGTACTCTGTTTTGACATGTACAAGAAGTAGATATAGAAGAGAACTGTGTCACTGTGTGTATTGAGGTTCAAGTTAGATAGTATCAACAGTACCATATATATAGCAATTTACCGAATCACGTACGCGATATGTCTACCACAGAAACAAATAATTATTATGATGTAATCGATGTATTATCATCATTCGAATGTTCACAAGAAGTTACATTCAACGCTGAAGAATTAACAGAACTTACAAAACAACCTACCGAAAACAAAGAACAGGACAAAACTGAAAATGAAAGGATAAAAGTACATTCATATCTAGGTGGTAAGATAGATACAAAGGAGGCAAGTCAAGCACATTATGATCTAGGACATACTTTATTAGGTGGTTACGTACCGCAACATCAATTGGAATCCCTTTCCTCAATAGATTTTGCTCATTATTTTAATAAGACGATAGATTGTGACCAGGCATTGAAGATATATGAAACTTTCTTACCTGCTAGTTCGAGACAATGTATGTTACTAAGTACACAACACGATATTGAAGCAAAGGCTAAAGCTAAGGCACAAGCGAAATTAGAAAAGAAACATAAAGCTGCTGGAACAGATGCTACAGGGGATGATGATGAAAGAGTACTACCAGATGGTAAAATTGTACGTAAAGTCATTATGTGCAGACGTTGTAATCGTAAATTCCGTGGAGCTGACCGTATGAAACAGTTAAAGAGACACGAATGCAATCATTAAATACAATTCTAAATACAAACAAGACATAAATATACTATAAATAATATCATTGTAACATTATTTATCGACTATTTGAAGCTTATTACTGTCGAATTCGACATTTCACGTGACATCAGCCGGGTAACGGGCAAAATCAATAGGGGAAATTATTTTTCAGTTTCGTTTTCACAGCGACGACAACACAGCAAACTTCTAAATTGTTTAAAATGAATTCATTTTGGGGG
>JAXQGP010000634.1:0-12642 GCA_037040125.1 Kazachstania sp. M6911
GGACTGTCTTTCTTTAAAATGTCATGAATTGTTAATTTTTTACCTGCTTTAATTAAACCACCAGCTTCAGTTTCCATATATGCCAACAATTTCTTTGGACTGAAATTCTCATGACCAGGCATTTCGAACCATTCTTCTGGTCTCTGCATTAACATATCTATGATATCTTGTACAGTAGATAATTCACCTGTTTCTGCAATGAAATCAAACTCATTTGTTGTTGGGTACATAATGATTGTTGGATATATCATTTGAGATTCAAAATCCGTTGGGTTTTCTAATTTTATCTTAGCTTCCTTTAAGAATTCTGAATGTTGATTAGTTGAAATATTTTTCACATTTCTTAATAGCAGGGCATCAGATAGGAAACTCTTTAGATCGCTCTTTCTTTGTTCTTCTTGTGCCCTCTTTGCTGCATAATTTTTACGATCTTGATCTCTCTTTGAAATAGTAGCTAGTAATGATTCTAATGATTTATTCTCGCCATCAATTTTCAAACCAAACTGAACAGCTTCAATTGCTTCTTCAAGTTTATCTAATGCGAAAAATGCTTTACCCATTCTAAAATAACATTTAATATTTTTGGGGTTAATTTCTAATGCATTCTTACAATTATTGACACAACTTCTATAATTTTTCAGCTCCAACTCACACATTGCTTTATTAGCAAATAATGATTCATTAATTGAGTTTTCATCACATTTTACATCGATACCCTTATCATACATATCTCTAGCGTCCTTAAACCTTTTCGCTTTATATAAATCATTACCTTGGTTTTTAAAATTGGTGGCAATTTCATGAGGTTCACCCTCATAAGCCATTGCTTTCAACGCCTCCAATTCCATATTTTCACCACCTTCACCATTTGAATCATCTAAATGCGTCATAAAGAATGGCATTCTATTTAATTCTTCAAGAACTTCATCTGTTGTTTTATTTTTGAATTCAGACAGTTGTGGTGGTAATTCCAAGTCATTTGGACCTGGGATATATCTTTCAGGTTTCTTATATTCTTTTGACATAGTGACTGTGGTATTTATCTTATTCGGTGGTACTTGAAACCGTGACTTCATCTGTTTAGAGGTTACATCGAGTTGTATATACTTTGCTAAATATGTTTTTGAAAAACTTTTCAGTTTGTTGCGTAAACGGGTAATGCGATGAGGGAGGAAAGAAAGACATCGCGATGAGAAATTTCGTTACAAACAAAATAAATGATCTTATATTTATAAAATTATGTATGTACTACTAACTGTTTCTACGTTACAGACAAAAAAAAGAGAAATTAAATATATTTTTTTAATGTGAGAATTCCTCCCAGTTAGCTGGTCTTTGTAATTTTTGAGCGTCATAATACTCTTTACCACAAGAGTAGCCCTTGAAAGTGAAATCGTTCTTTTGTTCACAGTCACAATTTCCGTCAGCCCAAGTTCTATCATCAATTGGACAATTATCATAAGGCGGATGATGATAGCCAATATTTGGGAAATAATGAATCTTATCCTTTGGTAACATTATGGCGGCAGCGATAGAATGAACAGGAGCATCACCCCATCTTTCGTAGAAGAAACCACCTGCATGATCTAAAGTATCGAAATAAGCTCGATAAGCTGGAGATCTCCATAGATTTAAATTGGCAATTTCGAAATTAGACCAGAAATGGCATAAATTGTAATGTTCACCATTATCACCACTTAAGAATTCCATTAAGTTATCCTTATCGACATATTCTGGATTTGCTTTAAAGAAATCCATGGAAGTTTTCCACAAAGTAGGAATTGTAGATAAATATTCATGAATAGAAATAGTGAAACCGTAAACTTTTTCATTATCTTGCATCCATTGGAATACATCGAAATTAATATCACAATAAAGGTTAATACTTGGTTCAACTCTCCAATACCAATCGTAATCATCTAATAAAGGATGTCTCCAGAAGAAACCGGATTGGAAACGACACATATGTCTATAAGATTCGGAATCACCATAGATGATATCAGACATTTTAACACGAGTATCAGCAGCTTTAGATTGATCGATGTAATCAGGATAAGACCACATTTCTTTTGGAATTAAACCGAATTTAACAACAGAACCGGGGATTTCTTCTTTAACGGTTTTCTTGAAATGTTCAGTAAATTCATCATCATTTAAAAAGATCCAGTCATATTTATATCTGGCGTTGAATCTTTGTTGAACTTTACGTATAGAATTAACTAAATCATTTAATTCAGAATTACGTACTAAAGTGACAAAACAAGCTTTTGGTCTTTTCCCATGATTTTCAAAACTTGGTTTAATGAAATCCATTACGTTTTGTGACATATCTGCAATACCGGCGGCAGAATCTGCATTTTGCAAAGCTTGAGCAGCCTCATCTAAATTTTCATTTGTTAAAGGAGTCTGGACATTACTATTTGAAGCAACTTCTTCTGCTTTAATTCTTTCCTGTTGATCTTGTAAACCAGCGGCATCCATTACAGTATTTGAGATTGTAGTACCGATATTAGATAATGCTGGATTGAAAGTTGACCAATCCATTGTTTGTGGCATGTATTCTTTTGTTGCATCGTGATTACTTAATGTAACTAGCAATAATATGAAACCACCGACTAATAGAGCGAATCTAATGAGACGTTTACTTAAAAACAAAGCCATTTTGAGGTGTCTTGGGTACGGTGTATTGATCTCGAAATATAATGTTTATATAAATCTTTTTTTTAAATATAAACTTTTCAATTAAATGGATAACTAATAAAAGATATATACGAATGCTGCAACGAAAAGAATGAAATGCAGATGAAAAAAGAATGCTTTACGTGTAACAAGATGAAAAAGAAAGAGAAAACCACGAAACGAAAGAGAGAAAAGAAAGAAGGCGAAGATAGCGAAAGAAAAGACAAATCTCAAAGAGAGCAGATTAGTATGTCGTGGGGAGTGATATTAGTTTTGAGTGCTGAAAATTTTATTATAAATTATTATATATAAAAGGGAGAGAATATGATAGTCACTGTTAAAATGGTAACCCGTAACATAGTCATCGAAACTCACCAGGGATACGTTATTGCCTAGGATGTCTTATAATGGTATTGGATTACCTTCCGCTAAAGGTTCATCTACGTCTGGACATATTCAAAGATCATTAGCATCGAACAATGAAAGGGATAATATTAAGAAGAAGGGATATCTGCTAAGACAGAAGAAGACACAAAAGAAAGCAGTTAAAAAGGTTGAGCATCATTCAGAAACTGCGGAACAGACTAAACGTAACAATTTGAGAGATATTGAATTACAAGTATCAGAATTAAGAGATAAACTAGAAGATGAAATGGATGACGATAATGAGACGATAACGCAGGAGGTTATAGACGATAAATGTCAGAAATTGAGAGAACGGTTGTTAAACGATATGAAGGTACGAACAGCGTATACTAATAGAACGAAACGGGACTCTCAAAAACCAAGTGATGACGTAGACCATAAGAAATTAGAGTATTAAATGGGGGGGGGATATATAGGACACACATTTGTAATAAGGCCATGTACATACACATATTCTCGAACATACGAATAAAACTTTCTGGTTATAGTTATACCATTTCTTATGGACAACTACTACCCGAATCAAGAATGTCCCAATCACACGATGCCATACACACAGACGTCCAATTACCACCGCCACAATACAACCTTCCCCATCCGTCGTGATCATTAGTAATAGTATAATATAAGTAACCCCACTTTATTCCAGTTATTGTCATCGCATTCTGTTCTGTTCTGTTCGTGTGTATGGTCGTTGCTGTTAGCTCGCTGTTATCGCAACAACAAAATAATTGTGCGTAGGGCGAGCCGGCGTAGCGTAGTGTGGTGTAGTGGCCTCTCTCTGATACGGCGCGTACCACATGGTAGACATTGTGTTGCTCTGCGGGGATGTAATAGTTATCTATCTGTCTGTTTACATCGTTCTTTTATCAACTAGTAAAATCACAATTTGATTCTCATTCGATGGGATGAGTCAATTTATTGATATATAAATACAAGACATTTAAATAAATAAATAAGTTCGTAGGCTTGTATACCGTATTGTACACGTCCCACCACAAACACATAGCACATACTTAAACACACGATGTCGGAAACCACTTCATTATTAACTGGTAAACCGATAATATCCAGAAATAAATTATTCAAAAATAAAAAAATTTTAAAATTTATAATATTCATAACATCATTTACTATATTAATCATTTACACCTGTAATTCAACATTATTCAATATCCCATTCATTCATCATCCACGTCCAAATAAAAAAAATTTAATCTTTTTCGTTACAGATGGTATGGGGCCAGCGTCGTTATCATTAACAAGATCATTTAGACAATTTGTAGAAAATTTACCTATTAATGATACATTGACATTAGATCATCATTTAATCGGGTCTTCACGTACTAGATCCTCGGACTCATTAATTACAGACTCTGCAGCAGGTGCTACAGCCTTCTCATGCGCTTTGAAATCATATAATGGTGCAATCGGTGTATCGCCAAATGAACATCAACCATGTGGTACAATATTAGAAGCCGCGAAGTTAAATGGCTATATGACCGGTTTAGTTGTCACAACAAGAATTACAGATGCTACACCTGCAGCATTTAGTTCTCATGTAGATTATAGAATTCAGGAAGATTTAATTGCATTACATCAATTAGGTGAATATCCATTAGGTAGAATGGTGGATTTAATCATAGGAGGTGGTAAAGCTCATTTTATGTCGCAGGTACGTAAGGATAAAAGAGACTTATTGGAAGAGGCAAGTAATTCAGGTTGGAACGTAGTACAAAATCGTTCAGAATTTGATAGTTTACAAATGGGTAACAACGTTTCTTTACCTTTATTAGCATTGTTAGCAGAGAATGATATTCCATTTGACATTGATAGAAACCCAAAGGTTCATCCATCCTTAGAAGAACAAGCAATGACTGCCATTAGAGCATTAGAAGAAGCTACCAAGGATTCAGATAAAGGATTTTTCTTACTGATTGAGGGTTCAAGAATAGATCATGCGGGCCATCAAAATGATCCAGCAGCACAAGTTAGAGAAGTCATGGCATTCGATAAAGCATTTAAAGCAGTTCGTGAATTCGCTGAACAATCAGATGTAGAAACTGTTATGATTTCAACATCAGATCACGAAACTGGTGGCTTAGTCACAGCTAGACAAGTCACAGAGAGCTATCCGGAATATATATGGTTACCTGAAGTTCTAGCTAATTCAACACATTCAGGTGAATATATCAAAAGCCTAATAAGCAAATTCAATGGTGACACTAAATCTAAACATTCATATATTGAAAAGGAGATTATGGAGAAACATCTTGGTATATTAGATTACACTGATAAAGAAATTAAATCAATTTTACATGAGACAGATCCAAATAAGATTCAAGATTTAATTAATACAATGATTAGTTTTAGAGCTCAAATTGGTTGGACTACTCATGGTCATAGTGCAGTTGATGTCAATATTTATGCTTACTCTAATAAAAGAACTAGATGGTATGACATCTTGGATCATTTACAAGGTAATCATGAAAATATTGAAATTGGCGCATACATGGCAAAATATTTAGATCTAGATTTAGAAAAGACGACTTCATTAGTTAGTAATACTACCCATTCACCAGGTGCTAAAATCGCACAATTTGGAAATAATTATGATTCATATGGTCATAAATTAACATAATCTAGCTGTATTCATTGTAACTAACACAGTTTTGCATCTTATTAAATAATTCGTATTATTCTTATATTGTATCTATTAATTAAAAATATATGTCTATTTATTTATTCATTCATATTTAACTATGGTATACCAAATAATTAGGCAACCCAAACACTTCATACTGTAATCTTTTAACCATTTTAGAAAAACCTTCTGTATCAATTAAATGATAAAATGGGAAATTTGGGAACATTGCACCATCCCTATGAACATCACTTTGAATCAATGTACATTCCACTGAAACACTATCCATTTCAACAGTTTTCAAAATATTGTCACCTGTTGAAGTGATATCCATTAAATGATTGATATGAATTCTATCCGTGGTAATACCACCAATACCTTCCATAACAACAGAATTTTGTGGATAACTTTGTAATTTATTATACCAATTACCATTTTCAATCCAACTCTTGGAATTTTCATTATCATATGATTCACTACTATCGCTCTCTTTATTTTGTATCTGAATATTTGTTGTAACTACAGGCTTATCTACAGACATTAAATCTTCAATCAAAGTTGATGGAGTCTCAATAATTTCAGAGCCTAACCATAGAACATATCTTGTCTCTGGACCTATTGTTGATATAAACAATTCATTTTTCAAACTTGCCATGTATTTGCGTTTATTCAATTCAATTTCCGTCTCCTCTGTATCTATTGGTTCCTGTTCCAGAACATCACTTGCACGTAATATTGTAATTTTCTTAAATAATCCTTCTTCTTTCTGTCCTTGTATTTCAGTTATTTTCTTCTCTAATTTTTTTAATATTTCATCACCTTGTTCTGTTGGTAAAACCATTAACCCAATCTCAATAGATTGTTTCTCAAATGTCAAATTCATTAAATTATTCCAATAATCTTCATTATAACTTTCCATTAATGTCAAAATCAATACTTTATTAGTATTGACAATATCCTTCCTAGATAAATAATTTAAATTAAAATGCATAATATGGTCCTCGACGACTCGACCACTGTCAGGTATATTGTTATCATCAATCTTCTTATATGAGTATTTAGGCATCTTGAATTTTCTACTGTATGGGAAATAGTATGTTTTTTCCCTATTATATGAATTAATATTATATTTGGAAAGATAATCGGTCCTTAAGGTTTCATTACCATTTTTGAAAAATATGAAACAGGTAACAATAAATGCTATTAAGTAAATGAAATACTTGGGGCTTAGTGGCCCATATCTACTAACCATATTGTCTCGGTCTACTCTTACTGTTTTGCAAGTATATAAGAACGTGTTATTTTTAGTATACCAGAGATATATATATACAAGAAAGTAGAAGTTATATCAAGTTGTTGCATATAGTATCCACTCCGTTGCATATGCAAGAACTAAATTGAGACAGTGACTGTCCCCATTTATTCAATTTTTGCTGTTACATAAACAAATAATTTCTCAAACGTATATATGTTAATGACAGCAAAACGAGATTTACCGTCGATCTTTCTCTACTCTTGCTCCGTGGTTCTTTAGCCGATTACCGCTTCCCGTTCGGTTTTAAGTTGGTAAGTTGCGTCCTGCGTAATTATTGTTGAGTTCCGGTCCGTCGCTTATTATCAAAGCACCAAGTTAGGGAGATTCGTCTCGTTAAAATTTGTAAGATAACAAAGAGACTTTCCTGAAATTCCATGCATACGAAGACATATTGAATACAAAGATAACAAGAAAAAATAGTTATGATTATTTAAAAGAAAGATATATATGTGATCGAATTAAATATATACATCTATATGCAATGATTTATAGTAAATAATTTCAAATGAGAAAGGATATTTATTTTTTTAATGTAATAATTGACTCTCATCCCAAATTTTCCCACAAATATTCATGAAAAGCTGTTTGGAAATTTTATTTATGGCAGTAGTCCCAGAGACAGTTTTACCATCTTTCGTTGGGATATTATTACTTGGAAATTCAAAACTGAATACATTATCCATTAAACGTACTTCGCCACTCATTATATCATTATTTGTTTGTGAGCGTACTGGATTACTGTTCGAAACAGATCCGTTATCTCTTGGGGATGGATTGGTGATATTGATAAGAGGAGTATTCCTCGAAGATTGTGTACGAATATTATTATTGTTGTTGTTATTATTTGGATTATTCTTCGATACTTGCCTCACTGACAATTGAGCAGGTGAATATCTTTGATCACCTGTATTTTTACTGCTTAAATTGCTAGCTCTGTGTGTATCTAATTGATAACTTGAGTATGGATGGGGATAAGTGTATGGATATGCAAATGAAGCTGGTGGTGGAGCTTGCATCTGCGGATTAACCCCCATGTTAGTTGGTGTTCCCCACGGCGTTAATGGATATAATGGATAAAATGGTAATTGTGGAGTCATTGTATTGGTTGGTGTATTAACATTATTGAAACCAAATCTAGTTGGAACACGAATACCATTAACTGGTGCGACATAAGGTAACGGCTGTTGTACACTTTCAGAATTCATGCGTCTATAATTTTTTGGTTTTGTCTCAGTAAATGTATTCTCCTTACCTAGATAAACTACTCTAGGTTTCACTTCTCTACGTGAATTTTGAAAAGTAGTTACATCAGCTGGAGCGCTTCTAGGTTCATTTCTAGTTCTATCTATACTCAGATGTGACTGAGATGCAAATGTACTTGTTACGGCCGAACTTGGAATTTGTGATTTTGAATTATTACGATCACCATATGGATTATTGTTTGCTACATTCGGATATTTTGTTGTTGGAGATATATTTAATGGAGGTGGTATCTTCCTTCTCTTTAAAGATTTAGCTTTAACTGGTAAAGCTTGTAGTATTGGACCATGTACCGACATAGAGGTAACTCTTGATGTGGTAGATGATGAACTGTTACTATTAGTTGCAGAAGAGGCATTAGAAGAAGTGCATGATGAACAATCTGACGCATGATTATAATTAGATGGACATGATGTGGTACCCTTGATACTACCTTGAGATCCACTTGATGTTGCGGAAGATGATCTTGGTCTAGGGGCTAATAAATCTGAAATACGTCTCTTTTTAGAATGAACAGTAGGTACACTTCTAGCTGATTGGGAGGAGCTTGGTCTTGATATGTTAATGCTATCTGTAACTTCTGGATATTGTGTCCTTGGAGCTGGTAGTATGCTAGTTTTTGTAACTTGTGCAGGGGTTGAAGTAATATTTGGTATTACGTTAGTCTCTGAGGTATTGATACTATTATTGGATTCTGATCCTTTGTTAGTAGATTTAGCTACGGGATCAATAAGATTTTCTACTTTGGAAACAAATCTAGCAGAATTTGGATCAATCATATCGCGTTGTATTTAATTAATTATTAGGGTTTATTGATGAAATTTGGAAATAAAAGAAATGACTGTAAAAAATCTATTGAACTATCAAGTTTTCATCTATGAGAGGAATAAAACAAATGCTTACTAATTAGATTAAAAAAAATCTTGTTACTGATATAATTTTTCTTGAAAAACAATGTATTATGTTCCTGATTATCCTTTGTTTTTTGTTTTATATTCTATGCTTTTAGCTATTAAAGAATCTTGTAAAATTGCAGTTCGGAATGTGAATGTAAATCCCTACAAATTCCGTGGATATGCTCGAGGATTGTAAAAAATATATTGATAAATACGTAAAACAAAAAAGAGGTTAACAAATATTAGAAATCTGAGTAAAAGTGCTGCAGGGATATGATTGGCAGCCAATTGCGTAAACTGATAATAAGCTGGATGAAGCGGGGGTTGATTTAAGTAATTGATTCAATTCTAATGATAGTGAATTAACAAATTGGAATATATAGTATTATTTACCAATTATTTTCTTGAAACTTGAAATGTTCAATTGAATCGTACAACTGTGATATAAGAAATCAATCTTGATCTTGATAATAAGAAGTTTGTTTTACTATGAGTACAGCGACTTAAATATGAATTTAACAATTTTAATATATATATTTATATATAATTTCGTATATGCGGTGTAAATTCTTTGAATTTGAATTTAATGTAATTAACGAATGCAGCCAATAAAATTACAATATGGAGAAGAGGATTGGAAAGACCGATGTAATGGTCATCGAAGTTGTTCTGAAGTATTAGTAGATATCTCTTATGAACTTAAAACCTTATTTATATGTTGTATTAAGAAAAGATCGTATATATTTTGAAGAATTTTAACTGTTCAGATATTACGAATTTATTTGTTATTACTATTTGTTTTCCTATTTCGAGTAATAATTGGTTAATATGTTTTAGTGAAATATTATAGAACTTTGCGTGCGTTAGAAAATGTAAGAAGAAGAAAAGAAGAATTAAGTAGTTGAAATTTTATTACACGAGGGGATAGAATTCGGTACGTTAACTGATGCGATACCATTGCCTGACAAAAAATAACATTATCTCGATCTAAAACATAACCAAATCGAGTACAAAATTTCCCGAAGTGATTTTTTTGGTTAAAATATAATTTGTGAATCATACTGTTAAAGGAACCTATAAAAATTGAAGAGTAGCTCATGAAATGAAAGAAAATGTAGGTGCTGTAGATTAATGCATATATTAAAGAAACGTAAGACCTAGTTTTATAGATTTATTACTATTGTCGGCCATATCTCTAAGATTACAAAGGTTAAACATCCCCAAAAATCAGACGTATTGCAAAACAATATAAAATTTCTTGCACTAAATTGATGAAGTACGCTTTTTACAAAAGAAAAGGGGTACTTCAGTGATATTCTTCAGATCTGAAATTTCTCCATTTTTATTTTCTTTGCACAAATCATGCCGAAGAAAATAAAAGAGGATAAATTTTGTTACAATGAGAATTCTGCAGAATACTGGGCGAAGAAATAGAGAACAAAAAAAATTAATAGTACAGTAAACACCTAAAAAATTTTCAGTACTAATAAGAAAAGCAGAAGAAACACTAGAAGCGTCTTCCAATGCCGCAAGGAAGAGGGGGAAGAAAAGAACTTACTGTTCTAAAAAGTTGGCAGTGAATTAAGGAAGTTCATTTAAGAGCAAATGCACTTAAGAAACTGTGCAACATATATAAAATATTGAATCATTACAGTACGGACGTTGTTTAGTTAACTCATTTCTAAAACATTTCGTAATGAGGATAATGATTCAGTGAAATTGTTCTTTAATACACATGGAATATTTTACCGATTGGTAAATACATAGCGTTTCTTATATTCGATGTTATTGTAGTTTATATGTCCTCGCCAAATTAATGAAAACATCGAAGAGCATTATAAAATTATTGCAGCAAGAAATAGGTTATCATACTTCACTGTTTTCTCCTATGAAAAATATATATATATATTATTGAGATCTCATTTTTCGCTACGTAATGTTGTTACCGTTTCAAATAAAATTATGAATTGAAATTTCGTCGATCTTGTTGAATGTTAGTCGATAAATTTTTATAGTTGTCCCAGTTATCAAATTAGGAAACTTTTAAGGCAACGATGGGTTTCCGTAATCCGAATTTTTCTTTAAAATATGAGAAGCAAATGATAAATTTTTCTATGATCGCTAAAATAATTCAGTACAAAGGTTTCAACTGTCATACATGCCATGTGAAATTTTTAAGTGACAGAAATTTCGGTGGTGCGTAAGATTCTTATAACAGTTCAACTATGAAGATAGATTAGTACGTACTTAAACTATTTTGTACCCACAAAAGATCAACTATTTCCTAATAAATTGAATATGTTTGAAATTTTGAAAATAAGAAATTAAAGTCATCACATGTAGAGTTAATTTTGTCAATCCAGAGAGAAAAGGAAATTGGTAAATAAAAGTTATAAGGAATTGTTGTTTAAAATATTTTAGGGCAGAACTTTTATTAAAAAATATGTATATATCATAACTTCTTTAAAATTCTTAAACGATAAATTTCAATATTTCTTAACCAGTAATAAAAAGATGTACTATGTTGACTCGTTGAACTCATTACCTTAAATAGCGATTCTATGTAAATTCTCAAAAATAGGAATTACATCTTTCGGTGGTAATTCGTAGATTAAAATCCTTATCAAAGTGTAGTAAATCCATCTGTTTCATGTGGATGTAATAATAATAATATCGAAAATAATTACGTTTTAATGTTAAATAGAAATTCTGAAAAATTAATTAATCAATTAATGTATTCAGAATTTTTAGTTAAAGATTTCATTTTTTTAATAAATACGTCATCTTGAAAAATATATATCTTTTATTCGAAGTTTTATTAGACATCAAACGACAACAGTTTACTATTTAATCAAAATTTAATGATTTTTTTATCAAATTTTAGTAAAAATTATTTTATAATCTTAAGTATATGTTCAACCCGTGTGTGTATAAAGATATAACATTTTTTCAATTTCATAAATTAAATAAAAAAATAAAAATGCCATTGAAATTATGGAAATTTATCGTTATTCATGGATCTAACCACGCAATTATATTATATATGTTTTCATCCAACAGTTAATTAGTTTTATTTTCTTTGTTTTCCTTAACTTAAATCGACTACACCATTTCTGTAAGATTGATAGGTCAGTATAATAAATATTCAGGAGAAAACATACGTATATATTTTATTTTCGTTAAATTGTCTAATTGTACAATTCAACACAGATATCTTAAAATAGATGTAGTATATGACAATAGTTTCAATACGAGGAGTTATTCGTTATGTTTCAAAGGATCCTATTAATGTAGAAAACTAATCCTTTTTAAAATATTGTTAAGGATCTCTATTAGTTGATACGTAACATAAACAGATTGCATATCAAAAAATAATAAATGTTAATATTCCAGCCCCTTAACGGAACGATTATAAATAATAT
>JAXQGP010000635.1:0-12639 GCA_037040125.1 Kazachstania sp. M6911
GTACCTAAATCGATACCGATAGCACCTTGGAAAACACCGTCAGCCATTGTAAATAATCTTGATTGGGGTTCTTAAGAGAGAAGGTAAAGGAACAAGAATAAAGGGTAAAATATAAAAGAAAAAGAAGAATTAGAAGTAACACAAGAAGAATAGAACGAAAATATATAAAAAATTAAAATTAAAATTGAAAATAATTAATAATTAACTATTATTCTTCACTTTCTCGTGCAACTCACATGAAACTCAGTTATATATATATTAAATTGTATCATCTATAACTTCATCGATGCGACCTGAAAATTTTTTTTTTCATTTCCTCTTTCTTTCATCATCATTTCAATGCAAAAACAAAAATTTTTCACTCTGCTTTTTTGTTTGTTTGTTATGCGGACGTTTCTTGCTCAAAGAGAATTATTCGTAAATAAGAAAGGTGAAGTTCACAAAGTGAAATTCATCTTTTCTTTTTCCATGAGCATCTTGCTTTCTTCGCTCCTTTGTTAGTTATATGCAGACATACATCTTGACGCTAAATCGATGGGAGAAATTTAGCAGCTGTTCGTGGAGAGTGATCATAACATATCATTTTGTACGATATGGAGCTAGTAAAACTGTGGTAACCTTGAATGTGACAAATTTTAAAGACTTCGATCACTAATAAAGATCCTTGTATCTTAAAGATGTCTGACAACCTCAAATAATAGATGTATTACTGGATCTGCAATATGCAATTTTCACTCATAATGTGTTTGCTTCAAAGCGGGGAATAGTCTTTACTGCCTTGCAATGCTAGAAAACTGCCGTAACAAATCTCCAATATAACTCATTCGCAGTTCCAACTATGCTTTCGTATTTATCAAAATTCACAGGGGTAATGCATTCCTCATCATTTTCCTTAAAAATTAATGATACCTTTATATACTTACATAATTTCATATAGTTCCGGAGAAAAAAGTAATAATGCTAATGAAGTAAGTCGAGGAATAAGGAAACTGGAGCGTTAGCCGCCGAAGTGAATTAAAACACCATCCAGCTCGATATTTCAACAAAAGACATTGAAAGTAGTTATACAACTCTCTTTACTTCGCCCAGTTGGACGAAATATATCGAAAAGTTTACCTTGTCGTCTATTCATTCTTCATAAATATCCTCGAGTTTCTCGTTCTGATCAAGATTGTACAACAACCTAGCAGCGTGATATATGAATACATATTGATCCTTCAATTGAACCATTTTCATACGCTGAGATCTTAATTGCGATACAATTTGTTCTATTAAATCTTTCTTATAGTTAACAACCGGTTTTAACAATTGCATAGCAGGATTATGTTCATTACTCTCATGAATCATAAAATCTAAGGTGTTATGCAGTAAATGATCCAACGCGATAAATGTACCAGATCTTCCAACACCAGCAGAACAATGTACGATGATAGGATTACCAGTAACATTTAATTTATGGGAATGCCTACTTAAATTCATGATAGGAATAATTTCCTCAGGCTTACTCATATCCCTCCATTGATCAAAATAAAAATGATGTACTCTTTTCTTTGATCCCAGACCCTCATCTGTAGGTTCCAGGTTCATTGTCGTCAAGGTGTAATTACCATCATATCGATTGCTATCTACATATTCTAATTTTAATCCCGATTTAAATACGCTTGTATCGCTCGGCCCACCTGGAGATTGAATCTTAGGTATGATGCGAATCATATCATCATCCACACCTTGTGGCCAATAAGGAAAACATTTTTCTCTACCCCTTTCAACTAAAGGTGTAACCATAACTATTACAATGTCATTACTTTTACACTCATGATAACTCATTTGCCAAAATTGTTGCCAAGTATATTTTGTTGGACCCTGTGTTGCAATATAATGCCCTTCCGTTGTGCTTTGATCTTCAACATCAATTTTAACATATGACCCATTAATATAATCGTTACCTTTGATAACAGGAAGTTTAACACGATTTCTTTCATAAGGCATAATATTAACATATCTATTTCTATAATCATTTTGCTCTGCGATACTTACACCTAATGACCATTTAGAATGTTTTGTTCCATTCGTTGCTTCTCGTAAATGATTGTCTTCAATATGTTCTATATAGTTAAATTTATTAATAAGCTCTCTTTCTGGTTGAGCAAGATACCATGGAGTTGACGAGTTAGGCTTTGACATTTTGTGTGATTCAATTAGTGAAATTAGAGTACACAGTGTAATTGATACTCAAGAGACTGATTTTTCCTGGTATTAATAAATTATTCTAAGTGCCAATAAAAAATATTCCGCTCCTTTTATTAAATCTACAAAACTAGAACTACCTTGATACAATTGTTTTATATATTTGGACTAACTGAGCACATCACCCTCCATCACAAAATAATTCCATAGTCTGCTCATCTTCAACCAGAGTATTACTAAAGTCCTTCGGGCTAACAAATCCCTGTAATATTGGGACCGCGGGTGAAAATTTTTGGTAATAGGGCCCTCATCGTTATCAGGCAACAGATCGTGACTTCTGTGAAAACAATAATCATCCAAGCTTATCTGATAAGACAACAGACTAATTAAAGTAATTACTGATAATCATCGAGAAAATATAAAAGAAAGATAGTGGTAAAAAACTCCATTCGGGTTATATTACCAATACAAATTACTCAAGACATTTATATGTTTATAACAATTTAAAAGACAGGTTTTTTTATTCATAGAAGGTTGCATCTGCTACTGATATTCATAATCTGACCATACCCCCAAATATTTTCACTTAAAGGAGATGAGAGAAGAGGACAGTGAACAACTTCATAAACATCAAATGGACTTTAATGGCTCATATAAGAAACTATCATATTTATCACAGCATCAAAATGATATGAACAATAGTGCATTTTCCAGACAAAATCGAACGTCGGGCTTAAATTCACCTCAAAAGTCAGACATGTCATTATCGCAGCTTAAATTAAACGAAATGATGGTTGATAAAGACGGGGATGAACTAGACGATTTCCATTTAGAAGAGTTAAGAGATGGGTTCTTTGATGCTACATATACAAGACCAAAAAGGAGTATAGTTCCCGAAGATTCATTTGGTGTGGACAGCTCCAGTCAATCAGCCACGATCCATGACATTTTTAATAACATACCGAGTTTAATCAAAGAGATATGGAATAAAAGTATACGAGATTGGAAGATATTGCTGAAGTTTTTCTTAGCTTATTTTATCGCTATGATCATATGTGTAATACATCCCTCAGGTAAATGGATTGGTCACAAATATAGATATTTTATGCCAATATCGGTTATATTACATCACCCTGCGAGGAATATCGGGGTTCAACTTGAAATGACAGTAGAATCTTGTATTGGTCTAACATTTGGGCTTGGCTGGTCATCGTTGGCATGGTATGTATCAACAGCAACAGGGCCGACAGCATCACATCAAGGTGGTATATTGTTTCAAAGTTTAGTGATGGCATTATGGTTTGCTATCTGGGTAAAAGCGTATTACAACCGTCTATTTTATTTTTGCCAATCCTTCGGTATTACCATTTTATTTACTCATACAGTTGATTTAGTATTCCACGCATCAGATTTGAAATGGATACTATTTAGAGATTTTACGTTATCCTATGTGTTTGGGATCGTTTTGTCGTTATTAATATGCGCTGTAATATTCCCAACAAATGGTAATGCAAAAATGATTCAGACATTAGATGACACCGTGAACAGTATCAAAATATTCTTAATGACCTTAGTTGACAAAGATAATTATAACGATATAGAAAATATTTCAAAAGCACAAAATATCATGACTAATCATCTGAATGTGAATTTATCCCTTGTTTACAGAGATTTTCTAAATCAGTTTACTATCTTCAACTTCAAGGCTTCAAATTTAAAAAAATTGAGAGATTCATTGACTATCATATCGAGTGCACTTCGAGTCATACCTATCCAGCAGAAATTATTTGATAACCAGGTGCTTGGGAAGCTGTATGCAGAAATCGATGATCGTAAACAAAATATCGATCAAACAGGAGAAAAATTGGACACCGATGTCATACCGTCCGAGTACAACACAGGGACATACACTCCAATAACAGGAGCATACTCACCAAATCAGCATTATAATAATACCTTAAATCAAATGAATAACATTTACCTTAATATATTGAAAAAGAAATTTTCTAGGAACACGTTACATTTAATTTTGGAAATGATCGTGGTAATAGACAAAATATCTTTTCTTTTACAACTTTACAAATCAGAGAGAAATAACAAGAATAAGATTGCAGAGGCAAAAGAGTCACTTTACAAATACAAAATGAAGTTACAAAGGATGATATATAACGTCGACACCAGTTACAATAATTTTATTAAATCGAATTTATTTTCCGAAGATATCATTAAAGACTTTAAGTGTGTTGATATATTTCTTTTTATTAGATATTCAAGAAGTTCAGCCAAACATTTGATAGAGGTACTTAACCAGACAATTAATCTTGATGATGGTTCAAAAATGAGAATTTCTAGACCAAAATTATCTGCATTTAGGACATTACATAGATTACCTGACCAATGTTTGATGGACCAAGGGCTTGGGAAATCATTAGTATATTTCGAGACCAAGAAAGACGTCGATGAAATATTTGAAAGATCATACAATTCCTACACATCTCGTCATGTTTATAATAGGAAGGACAACACCTTTCCTTCCACTAGAGCGATCGATCATACCGATTTCAATTTTCACACCACACAGAATTCTACAAGATTCAAGTTATGGAAGTTTTCAAAACTATTGTCTGGACGTGAAATGAAATGGACTCTTAAATGTTTGTTTTGTATTATTTTCCTATGTTTACCTACTTGGTTACCGGAATCATACAGATGGTACCAGGAATACCAATGTTGGTGGGCACCTTTAATCTTTTTTATTTTAAACCACAATAAACCAGCTGGGAAATTAATTTATCTAGGTAACAGACTTCTATGTGGGATTATCGGTATGTTCTGGGGTTGGGCTGCATGTCAGGCACGTCATTTTGGTTCACCATATGTTATTTGCACTTTTGCAGGTTTAATTTGTGTTCCATCAGCAATAAATCAGCTAATTTACAAAAATTCTAAGACGAGTAATACCACAATGATTTCTTTTACAATTATTGCTCTAGAAGCGTTCTCAAAGGACCCTTATAGCTTAAGAACACCCGTTATATGGAAAAATTGCTGGGTAACTTCTCTAAGTTTAATTATTGGGATCATTGTTTCTGTTGCGATCAATTGGATATTTTGGTCTTACAGATCAAGAAGTGAATTAAGGTTAGCGATGTCAGATTTATTGTCACATCTAAGCCAGTCTTATCAGTCTATTGCCGAACGTTACTTATACAGAGATTTAAATGATGATCCTACTGAGCTAAGTTTGATGTTTTCTCATATCAGAGAAGTCAGATTAACTAGAAATATAGAAGCTATAAGACAAGTTCTTGATCGGACAAAAAGAGAACCAATATTCGTTTCCAACTTCAATGGTGAAAAATACAAAAGATTAATAGACGCATGCCAAAATGTATTCGAAAGGATGATTGAGGCTAGGGTTTCTGGGTCTTATTTTGAAATTTGGAATCAAGATTTGAATTCTGATGTAACTAGAGCATTGTTGTCATTGAGAAGAGATAGTACCTCATCAGTCATTTACGTTTTCTATATTTTATCCAACTGTTTCAGGTCTAGAAACAGAATACCAAGGTATTTACCAAGCTCTATATCTTCCAGAAGAAGATTATTTGACTTTATGTCACAATTTAGTAAGGATATTGCTGTAACTACCTCTGTAAGGATAGATCCCGAAGATAACCTTGAGAAACAACTTTTCAGAAAACTTGGCAAGTATCAAAACAAGGAGCATCAATTACCTGTCGACAACAGTGAGACATCTTCTAAACAAGATTCTACGGAACTGGACGAAGAGGCAAGATGGAAAGATATTTATGGTGTTGCATTTGCAAGGAGTTTTACTACTGTTTGTGAATCCATGGAAGAACTAACCCAATGTTGTAAAGATATACTTGGGGAAGAGTTCTATTAATATTCTAATACAATATAAAATTTATATATGTGAAGTAAAAAACCAATATAGTTAAGCTAATTATTTGTTTTATTTATATCTTTATATCATTTTTATATTATGATCATCATTACACATACGTTTATTATATTTTCTCGTTTGCTGAATAATCATAAGAGGAAGGGATTGAGCTTGGTGTGCCACGTGAACGTGGAGATATGCAACTTGTTCTTCTTTTCTTTAAAGGAGGTCTACCTTCGGAGGATGGACCAGATGAGGTAGAAGAGGTCTGAGGTTTTGGAACTTCATGCGAGAATGGCGACATTCTATCTATCGGGGTCATGGATGTTTTTATATTACCATTACTTGTCATTCTTACTTGATTGAGAGCTGATAGTCCTCTTTCTTGTTGCACGAATTTATTGGAAAGCGGAGCAGCTGTAGCTTGCTGTTGCTGTGAATAAACTGGATGTCTCTGTTGATTCAATGGAATGTTAATATGATCTTTATAACGCTCAACATACTCAGACATTGCAATTAAAGGGCTATCAATTTTATGAAGTTTCTGATACATTCGTAGATTCCTTAAGGATGACATGACAGTACTGACCTGCATAACTCTCATAAGTCCTTCCTGAGAACCAAACACTGAGACATTTCTAAACACACTAAAATGAGAACGTAACTGAGTTATAGCTTCGAAATTAGGTGGAAAATTTCCCTTTGAATCGTTTTTATCATCCAAAGAACCGTTTTCCAATTTAATCTCTTCTTTAGATTCTTTTTTTATATTAGCACCATTGTCTTCATATTTCATCTTAGTCGGATTTTGATTATCACTGTTTATGCCTTCTAATTTCTTAAAGATATCAAAATTAGCAAAATTATTACTAATTAATCTTTCCAAAGAGTTCCATTCGATCCCAGGAACAAAACTATGCATATATAAATCACCCCATTTAACTTTTAATTCCGAATTAAATAAACCTTTCAGTTGAACAAAGTGAGTAATATAAGAACCATCTGGATAATGATATGTAAATGTACATCTTGGACAATCGAAGAAAATAGTTCCATCACTTATTAATTCTGTTTTCAATTGTTGTGTTAATACTTCGATTCTAACAACACCTAATCTACCTAATGTTACAAAAAGTATTGGAACTAGAGGAACCAAGAAATCAAATTGTCTAATTTCTGTTGTTGATGATTTACTATATCTAATGACTGCATCTTGTGTAAAAACTTCTTTCATACATCGTTGCCAATAAGTAGGTTGTGTAATTCTTCCGACAGATAAATTGATCATGTCAATCATATCATGAAATTTGATTGCTGCCATACTAGCCATATATTTTCTTATACTGTATGGGAAAACAACTACAGGAGAAATTACCGTCGACGATGCATATGATGTGTTTGCATTTAGATTTGAAGGAGAAGTTTTGTTACTATTGCTATTACTATTATTGTTATTGTGGGAATATGGGTTCTTTGTACCAACATTTAATGGTGTCGGTATCTTATTTCTATGGCCGGAAAAACCTGGCTGTACTTGAAAATTATTTGTCATTGTCTCAATTGCATTTTTGTTTTTATTATTGTATTGTCTCTTTGACTTGTTGTTATTATTATTGCCATGGAATTTCTGTGCCTGTGGGGAAGGATCTGCAACAGGAATGTATTGCTGGGTTGTTTCTTGTTTTGATATATCCACGGGTATACTAGGTTCTTTTCTATTATTTACATTATACCCATCATATCCACTACTAATATTATTATCGTTCATAGTGTTAGTTTGTTGTTTCATTGGATTACCTGAATACTGGAAATTTTCTTGTTGTGTTATCACATTTGAACTCATATTCATTTGATCCGTACTATTATTCATGGCATCATTCATCGAAAGCACGGATTGATTACCACTACTGATATTACCGTTATTCAATGGTCCAGATACTGTATTTCTATGAGTATTTTTACCTGTAATGTTATTATTATTATTATCCATTGGCCAGTGTGCCGTGTCCTCAGTATCCGGGCCAAAACTGTTCCCAATATCTACAAAATTATATGGTTGTGAACTGTTGATTGGAATAGAATTATGATTATCATTATTATTCTTATTATTATTCTTATTAATATTACTATTATTCATATTATTACCTTGAGCCATAATTGTCGTTAGAAAAGAGATTCTTGCCTCGATTTCCTTAACTTGAAGCTTAAAAACGATTGAAGAAGTGACTGCAATAAAAAGTATGTCTATAAGTTAAAACTACTTCCTTGGCAAACTGTGACGTATACTTCGAATTAATTTCCAACTGTTCTCCAACACTTGATCTTTTGAGATCTTATTGAATCCTTGCACTTCGCAACAACCATTTTAAGTAATTTCCTTTCTAATCCGACCTGTGGTGATCATGATTCCCATTGTTTGTTTCAGAGCTTCGGGGAACTACGCAATTTGAATTTTTTCGTCTAGTCAAAAAGTTGCTTCGCTGTTTGTTGGTACGAGTGAAAAGTTGCGTGATTAACACGTGAAAGTCACGTGTATCGTTGTCTTTTTTTATAACTGTAACACCAACTAACTATTTAGCAATTATTTCTGGTTGGATTACAATATTGTATGTGTATTTGATGAGTATATTTATTTTACATATGTCCCAGTCATAAAGTACAATACAGATCTGTATCTTTTGTTCTCAGTATCCGTATCATACCTTGGGAATTGTATGGTCTTCTTGGCTTTGTGAAGTCCGAGAAGTCATCGTCATCATCATCATCATTCGCCCCATTCCCATCTTTGTTTGCAATTGATCCATTGTTCTTATTACTGCCGTTACTGCGGCCTTTTAATTTACCGGCACGTCTCTTTAGTAACTTGTTAATTGTATCTCTTTTCTCTTCTTCTAATCGTTTCTCTTTCAGATTCTTTCTTTTACGTGAGTTCTCTTCTCTTCTGAGTTGTATTTCTTCTTCTGTAAGTTCTTTTTTATGTTGGGTACCATCTGCCAATAGATCCATCAACATTTTGCTCTTTGCGGAAGGTTTTTCTACATCTTTGGGTTCTTCGGTGTCATCAATCTCTGATGCAGTAGCTGTTTGAATTTCTTCTTCTTCCTCATTATCATCTTCATCTGCCATTGGTAGTTCAGTCTCTAGTTCCCCATCTTCAGGCAGTTCAGGTTCATCATCATCATCATCATCATCATCATCACCATCATCATCATCTTCTTCCTCTTCTTCTTCTTCTTCTTCTTCTTCTTCAACTCCACCTTCTTTATCATCATCTACTTGCTCCACAACTTCATCATCGTCCTCTTCTATTTCCTCATCTTCCACCTTTTGACGACTTTGGTTTCTCCTATTAGAACTAGGAATAATTTCCATTTCTTCCTCCTCCTCTTCTTCTTCCTCTTCTTCCTCTTCTTCTTCTTGTTCTTCTTCGACGACCCTTTCTGCAATCGATGGTCCTGTTGTATTTGTCGCCCTCGAAGTAGAGTTACGCAACCTTTTACTATCATTAGAAGCTGCTCTAGATGGAGCTTTCCTTTTAGGTCTGCTACTTTCTGTTTCATCTTCTAGATATTCATCATCGTCATCATCTCCATAATCTTCCTCTTCAATTTCCGCATCTTCATCAAACTCTTCATAGTCCTCAGTGTTCTCCTTCTCTAATCTTACCATTCTTTACCGTGTGCGTGTATGTACGTGATGTAACCTATCTGATATTTCTTAACTGCTAACACAAAGCCTTCAAATAGTTCCCTTTCACTTGTACATGTCCTAGTTATAAGTTCTTTTCCTGTCATTGATAAAAAATCGTGAACTTCGCCTTAACGGTAAGAAGGAGCAGCCTTTAATTTAATTGAATTTTAATTATATTACAAAAAAAATTAGACTCAGCCTACCAGGACATCGGTATATAAGGAAACACATTTTAAGTAGTTACTACCAGAGCCATTACAGAGCCAGAATACTGTGACACTCGCAATGTTACAAAAGGTAATTTTTTGTAAATCGAAAGTGTTTATACATCCCTCATCCGTTGCGACAGATAATATTTCGGGGTTTCTACTGATTACAATAGAAGCCAACCATTCGAATCAAGATGCTTTATTACATTGGATACCAGAAAATTCATTAAACAGTAGTCAATTAAATTGGTTGAATGATGCAGATTCAAAATTTGGTAAACCTACCGCAACTACAACTGTTTCAACTTTAACATCCCAGGCAAAACCTATGAATGAATCTATATTGGTAGATACCAAGGGTACTTACCTTTCATTTTCATTAAAACTTTCATCGCTATATTCTGTTGAATTTAGGCCACCAAGTACGAGTGGATGGTGGTTCGGTTCAATTATTTTACACCCAAGAAATACAAGTGGATTGGAGACACTACCTGTATTATTCTTTCATGACAATGTTTGTCCATCGACGAAGCAGAAGCAAAGTTTATTACAGAAGAATTTTGATCCCTTCAGTTCGGGTGATATCTATTGGGGTGGTATTGATTTACAAATAGTTATGGTACGAATGATTGATCTTCAAAGGACTCAAGTAGATTCAAATGTTTGGTTAGTTAATGCAACATTGGACGATTTAAGGAATTTCTCGACTAAGGATTTACAGAATATAAGAAATATGTCAACTAAAAATAATAATAAAGAAAATGGCAAACCTTCTTTGAAGAAAGGGTTCTGGGATAAATGGGAAGCTACTAAATGGTCAATAATGTCAGGGATCGCTACTGCCACAGCTAAGAGTGAAGAATACATGACACAGTTAGTTAATAATCATCCAGCAGTTAAATTTGTCGAAAGAAATAATGATAACGTATACATTAATAATCTTTTGAAGAACCCAAAAGTTCAAGAAATTCAGAACGATTTTGATTCTGCAAGAATATATTTAGCGAAATGGTCGTTGGGTGTCAAGGAAGAAGCTAATAAATATAAATTGGATAATCAATTAAATGAATCATATAGACGAATGTTAACCAAAGACCTTGGGTTTGATGTTGATACTGATTCTAGTTTTACTGATGAAGAATTGAATAGAGTTACACAAAGAAATTTCCCACTAACTAGACAAAAATGGGATTCATTTTTTGACAGTCAAGGTAGATTAGCAGTAACTGTTAGTGAAGTGAAAGATTATATATTCCATGGAGGGATATGTGATACAGAATTAAGAAAAGAGGTGTGGATGTTTCTATTAGATGTTTATCCTTGGGATTCGTCAAAGGATGAAAGAGAACAAATCGATGAAACTTTGAAAGAGGTCTACAATACTCATAAATTTCAATGGTCTTCTGAACAATTTGAAGGTGATTCAATCGAGAAAGAGTATTGGGAGGATCAAATTTTCCGTATCGATAAAGATGTCAAGAGAAACGATAGAAATATTGATCTTTATAAGTATAATACCATAGATGGGAAACCAGAGGAAATGCAACCTGCTCAGCCTCGCCGAGCTTTGGATCAAACTAATGTATCTGCAGAAACTGAGCAATCGCCAGAAGTTAATGAAAATGAGATGGATGACCATTGGGTGATCAAGAACCCATGTCTAATCGTTCTAAGTAATATACTAAAGACTTACAACCTATTTAATACAAATTTAGGGTATGTTCAAGGTATGACGGATTTGTTATCACCAATATATTATGTTTTACAAGATGAAGTCAAGTCGTTTTGGTGTTTTGTTCATTTTATGGATAGAATGGAACGTAATTTCTTAAGAGATCAATCTGGTATCCGTGATCAAATGTTGACTTTAACGGAGTTGTGTCAATTAATGTTACCACAATTAAGTGATCATTTAAGTAAATGCGATTCTGATAATTTATTTTTCTGTTTTAGAATGTTGTTGGTATGGTTCAAGAGAGAGTTCGTCTTTGGAGATGTATGTAAAATTTGGGAAATTTTCTGGACTGATTTCTACAGTTCTCAGTTCCAATTATTTTTCATGTTAGCCATCTTACAGAAAAACAGCGAACCGATAATGAACAATCTGAATCAATTCGATCAAGTGATTAAATATTTCAACGACTTACATAACACGATGGACTGGAAAGATATAATGATTCGTAGTGAATTATTATTTATCAGATTTGAGAAATTGATGTCCTTAATGGAACGTAAAGAAGAACTTACCGGAGAACAAACCAGCGAGACCCCACAACAGTTACCTATACATAGCGAACATCTGCAGCTGCTGCTATCGAAGAAGGTAATCATCGTCAAAGAACAGAAGAGAACCTCTGAGTCTATTCGTTAAATTGAATTGAAAATGCATTAGATCGAGTTGTGAAGTTCCGTTCCGCTAGCGGGCCCTGCCGTATCCGTTCTGCTGTGCTCGGTAGTTCCCGCTGCAAAAATAGCAAAAGGAAAAATAAAAAATTTTCAGCTGTTGTTTGTGTAATCGAAAAGCGGAAAATTCAGTTGTCATTTCGTGATAAGCAAGAGCAATCCAATGAACAGAAGCTCAATTTTTTGGTTTTGGAAAATTATGATGAAATTTGATAAACGGGGGGAAACGAATACAGAATT